>JANHFT010009045.1:104743-131665 GCA_032467955.1 Pseudoxenodon macrops
TTATTTTCAGGGGATGTCTTATTTTAGAGCATGCGCTCAAAAGCCTGATTGGGCTTATTATCCGGGGAGATCTTTTTTTCATTCATTTTTTCAGCATTCCACACTTACGTGTGCATATTCTTTTCTATATGCTGATGGATATCTGGACCTACTTCTGGGAAATACAGCATCCAAAAGCTCCATTCAGTGCTTCTAGAACCTGTGAAAACTCATTCCCAAGTCACCAGTAAAACTGAGTTCTCACCAGGCTCTGACTTTGCACGTGTACAGGGCTATGGCACATCAATTAGAAACAATAAACTAGCTGTCATTCTCAGTACTTTAAAGAAAAGTTCATTACAAGAGTGGAAAATGTCTGCAGCTCTGATTTGAATTGTTTGGTTCTTGATTTTTCTGAATTTGCTTTTCATTTTGAAGACATTTTGTTACTGGCTAGGTAACATCATCAGTGCATAGGAGAGCTACTGGCTGTTTATATATGGCAGCTTGTCCTATCAGTCTTGATTGGAGTATTATTTCTTCCTTGATTACTCTTTTGATTGCAAACAGGTAGAAGACTGGCAGGTAGAAAACTGGCAGAACATATGCGTGAACATGACAGTCAGAAGACATAATGAAAATTCCTTCATTTCACAACACATTGACAAGTTCCAGCACAATTTCAACTGGAAAACCATAGACTTAATCAAGGAAGATCCAGAAAATATAATACAATCTCTAACAACTTGGCACTCTGACAAATCAGCTAGTAACAAAAACACTGAGATGAGCTCTATCTAGAAACCATTCAAAAAATATAGCAATGAAAGGTCACAGAAACAACCAAATAACCTTAAGTACATTGATCCTCATCACACCATCACTTGTTAATCCACATCCAGATAAGCAGGAACAATCAAGAAACAAACAATACCCAGTTGAAAGGGCAGCCAATGAAACAATACAGCAGTCAAGGCTGATAGGCCAAGCTACCATATTTATAGAATCAGAAAACTTCACTCCCCTACACTGTGTACTGATGAAGTTACCTAGCCTGGTTATTAAATATCTACAAAAAGAAAACAAGTTCAAAGAAGAGCTCACTAGTCAAAAGAACAAGACAGCTATTATTTTAGAAGGACCCAGTTCCACAAAGTTTGATAACTGCTAATTTCTGATGTAATGAGTTAAGCATCTCTGCATTTTTAAAACAAATACTTTGTAGGGGTCAAAGCACTGTAAAGAGGGGTCCCCAAACTTTTCGAAACAAATATGAAGTACATCTTTTTGAATTGTTAAAGCAGCTGCATTTGTTACAAGTCTCAGGTGACTATGATAGAAACTGCTTTTGCTCATCTTGACAGAGAAGAAGTGAAGTAATCATATGTGCATATGTATGTGGAGAAGTTGGAAGCAGCTTCAGAGCAGAACTAAAACTTTGCAGTGATGTAGCTGTTTTAATCATTCAAAAAGGAACATTTCATACCCATTTCCATGCATTGCCGTTTATGCTTTTCATGCAATCTTTTCACAGCCTTAATATTTGAAAATGCTTGCTTACAATGAGAAGGAAGAAAATTGCCATATGGTTGACCTTTAATAAAATATTTTAAAAAAATATGTATGTTGACACTGAGCTTATTTTGAATTCACTGCATTAAGAAAATGCATTCATATCAGAGATGGGCAAACAGGCCTCTGTTCATAAACTGAAAGGAGTTTTCTGAGCATTCAGACAAAATATTTGGAAGGCCTTGAGTATAGAAGGCCGCTCATCCAGTTAGGCCACTTTCTTTGGTTAGAACTGATGTTTAGAGCATAATTTTCTACTGGGGATAATTGGATCTGTAATCCATTCCCATCACAGGAATCATTGACACATTTTTGCTACTCGTGTCCTCCTCCATTTTCGATTCCTTACTATAAAGGAGGTTTTTCATGCAATTGGAAAAATCAAGGCAGAGAATGCTTGGGGCAGGACCATTTATTCATCTATTAGATTTTTATCTTACTTTTATTACTTTATAAGTTACTCAAGATGGCAATCATGATACATAATACTTCTTCCTCTCTTATTTTCCTCAAAACAACCTTGTGAAGTGGATTGGGTTGAGAAAGTGTGACCGGCCCAAGGTCACCTACCTGGCTTTCATGCCAGATAGCTAGTGGTTTCTCACTCCCATACGGTAGTGTGGGAAGAAAGTGTCTTCAATATCCCCTATGACATATTCTATGTCACCCTTGTCATGCATATCATCCACTAACTTTGGCCATGTTTGAGTTCAGTAAATCCCAGGTCATAAAACCAAGAACTACTTATGTTTTTCTGCTCATACGGACTCTTGGGCTGAACTGGCTGAGTGTATCTCCCTTTAAGATATTAGCAACTCAATCAAAACCCATAGGAAATATTTTACAACATGTAAATCCTTTACACAGAGAAAGAGTTTGCGATTGGACAAAGGTTGAAAGGCCATTGAGCTAAACATTCCTTTTTAGAATAAGCAAAGGATCCCTTTCTCTGTAGGACTACCATTTCTAACTGCAATGTTAATTAAGCAGGAAGCCAAATGATATGGGGGAAATGTGAGGGGGAAACCCTGCAAGCTCAGCAGGATGCCTATTTGAGCACCCCCTTTTGGCTATCCAGCTAATTACAGTTTCTAATAATTTCTACTGTGCAGGCTCTGTTCTTGGGAGGAACATAGGGAAGGTATAAAGGTCAACACTTGAGAACAGTACTGTATTGAGAATTGTTGTATTGCAGATTATGCTGGCAAAAAACCATGACCCATCAAGATAAACTGATCCATCCTGTATATTCGTAAGATGACCTTGTCTGGATTTTAACCCAGAACAAAAAGAGTAGAACTCAGAAATTTCTTGTCTCAAAGGTGCTTTTACAAAGGCAACAGGACTTTCTTGATTTTTCTTGAAGATGTTTCACTTCTAATCCAAGAAGCTTCTTAAATTCTTGTTGGATGGGAAATGAAACATCTTTAAGAAAGTCCAGTTGCCTTTTTTAAAAGCACCTTTGGGACAACCATGACCTGGATGATTGAGAACCTCCATAGAGATTCAAAGTCTCCTAGTTTCTGGGTCAGCACCAGAGGTGGGTGTCACATAATGTAACAACCAGTTTGGCCAGAAATGAAAATATGAGCATGCGCGGGGCATCAAAAACACCATTATACAGGATGGGATAACGCTGGAGCGAGTGGGCAGGCCCAACTGTTGGACAGAACTACTGGTTCGCCCAAACAGCTCACCTTTGGTCACACCCCAACCACTAAATCTAACTACATATTTCAGTTCAGTGTATAGTGGTCTCCCATGTAGCTGTAACAGCAATGGTAATGGGATGATATCCCATAGGAAGAAGAAGGTGTCTTCCAATTGTATGTTACAAGCTTTTAGGTCATTTCAACAATTAATGCTTGAATTACATTTACTTGCCCTGAATTGTTCATTATATACATTATCTCCTTGCACCAGCATATTCAAACATGATATAACTAAACAGATGCTTCAAAGGTCCTTCATGGAGTCATATGTCAAAGTACCCTTAAAGTGCCCTTAAAGTAATGGATTGTAGCAAATTAGATTTGTTAGCATTGCATTTAGTCCTTGAAGTTCTGCCACAAACTTTGCAACTAAAATCTGCTTCAAATGAAAGTAAAATATCCCCATTTATTTACTTTTATATATGCCCATATCCCATTTTCAATGAAGGGTCACAAAGAACATTAACAATTATAATAAAAAGTTATTTTCCTTAAGGGGTTGTATTACTAGTCAATCATGTTTTCCAGATGTTTAGATCATTAAGGGGCCTTTTAATCTCAATATTGCATTGCCATCTGTTCCGCTCCTTACCCAATGAGAATCAGAAAATGGGTTTAGCAAATATTTGAAAAGGTATATATACATATATATACATACATATTTTAAAGAATAGGAATATAGCAGTGTTTTAGGTAGACAAAGATTTATTTGGAAAGGTTTTTTTTTTAAAAGAACATTGTTATAACAGAGTTTGTTCAACAGGGAACCGAAATTCACTAAAATGCATGTCCCTTGTTTACCAAAGTTAGCATATAATTTGAAAAGGATCAGTTGCACTGAGGAGTTTATATTCTGTTCCAAAATCATTGCTTGCATGGCAAAAGCCATTTGGTGTCAAAATATCAGAGAGCTTCTGTTGGGAGCTTTTTTAAATTGTCTATGTGAAATTTATCATGCATTAGAAAGATTGTCTTTCCTCTTTCATTCCCCAATGCATGTAATAACATTTCACCTCATAATGCTTGCATTTTCTGTCCTGACTTGATTAAAATGAGCCCTAAGGAAGGTGTTGACTCAGTGACTACACATTTGGGAGCCTGTGCAGAGATCATTATGCTTCATGGTGTGGTGGGCACAGGGTCAGAGAAGGGGGCCTTTTAAGCTAACTCACCCTTGATTCCTCTTGAACGGGTACGTAACTTTTTATCTTCTCCATCGGCATCCATCTGCAAGAAAACAGGAAGCATTCAATTAAATCTATTTACCACTGAAGACAGTTTTGATGTCTTACAAATGAAGAATTTATTAATCTGTTGTAACTTAGTTAAAAAGTCATCCATGAATGACTTTCAGTGACAGTTCAGAACAGCATTTCTTTAATATGCTCTCAACACAACTGCCAATGAGCTACAAATGACTAGTGATTTAGGAATTTACATTCTAACAGCAATCAAGATTTTTGCATATATGTGTATGTACTCCTTCTAGACTAGAACATAACCTAGAACTTTTTTTCCTCACCCCAATGAATGTTTCCATCAAGATTCAACCAGGGCATGAAGGCTGCTGTATATTGGTGCCTTCCAGGAAGTGGCATATAATAACAAACTGTGTGAAAATATTGAAGTTCCATTTATCTATCATGATCATTATTACCAAGAGATATATCACTACATGGATTTGTCTAATGTCCTTTTAAATCCATGGAGGGATGAATTGTATGGCAACAAATTTCATACATTTCTGTTGTTTGGAGAAGACTTTTTTTTTGCCTGCCCTAAATTGACTGTCAGATCAATTTTCTTAAAAATTATAGGAGAAGAATTTAAGTTTAAAGTTATAGGAGAAGGGAACAGGATAATAAGTGATTTTCTCAGCAGTACTGTGTATTATTGGATAGGTTCTTGGTACCCACTAAGAAAATGGCCGTATGAGATTCAGCAACCAGTCTGGCACATCATCTCCCTAGAAACATGTACTGTATGTTGGTACAATTTGGAAACATGCTGAAATGTTTGTACATTTAATACTGCATATGAACATCTATATCCATACTACTGGATAACCAATTAATTATTTTACTTTGTGATATTTGTCACATTGTAATGAATTCATTTTCATATTTCTGTACACCCTCTGGAAACACAGAGCTGAGAGAAAGTAAGCAAGTCTTTTAAATAAAAGACTTTAAAGAAATAAATGTGAGGAAATATCTTAAGCCTTTCATGTTCTTCTTTTTCAAGACTACTTTACTATTTAAATTGTTTAGATTTGTGTTCTACTTTTTTCCTCTTGGAATGCAAGATAATGTATGAATTTCTGGTTCCTTTTGATTATTTCCACAATAACAACTCTGCAAAATAAACAAGATCATGATTGATTCCTAATCACTCAGTGGTCTTCATGGACAAAGATTTGAACCTAGGTCCTAGACCACCACTCTTAAATCTCACAGATTTTAGATTTGTTTATGGAAGATGCTAAGTCTATTGTTACAATCACTATTGTAACTATTTTGGTAGTATGTTGTGAATTTGGAACATATTTGACACTGGAGGTATGTTTCCCATAATTGGGATATGATCATTAAATTCATCATAACTTTGTTGTCTATGATTTATTTACAAAATTTTAACAAAGCAGTTTATCTAGTAAAATTATGCAATGAAAATTGGTCTGGCTTATGGTGACATATCATCAGCATAGTTTCAACTGAAATAAATATAACTACGGTATATAATTCAGAGTATATTATTTGATAGAAATTTCTTTGAATAGACTGATGACAAAACCACAACCAAGCAGGGCTGATTTTTGTTCTTATTGCCCCCCAACAGTTACCCAGGAAGTTATGCATAAAAACATTGTGTCAATTATATGTAATGCCATTTTATTACATTTGGAAAACTCTTCACATTTTTCTGTAAAGTAAAAACATTAGCTTTTATTTGCAGTATGAAGAAATCCACTATCCAGTTAGAAATGGGGACAAAATTCTTCCATCATTATGGGTGATAAACAAAATTTCAGACTGACAATGAAAGCAAAAGGAGCAGCTGTTCTTAAATTGTGTGTATGATTGTGTGTTTTCCACTTAAACAGAGGGAGGAAATGTGAGGGCTTTGGTCCTAGATCTGAACAAGAAGAAGGGACAAAAAAAAGTAATTGGAGGTTTTGAGCAAAAGAGCTAATTAAATTCTGAAAAATATAAAGGAACCACATTTTTGAGATGATGAAATGTTTGCTTTATTGAATCTGGTAGTATAGATTTTGAAATTATAAAATTAGGCACATATGCAGCTGATTTATTCACTATGTCTTTTATTATTTTTTTAAAACCCTCAGATTATTTGAAGGGCAACCACCCTACTCATTGCCCCTTTGATAAAAAATAGAATTCTGCACAATTTTTATGATCTGTTTCATTTAGAAATGAACATTATTTTAGTTTGCCAAGAATATTTTTATTCAGAGGATTTAGTAGAGCAGAATAAAGATGCAGGAAGATTTAATCTTCTGATCTCATCCAGCCTACCAAGACCTCAGGACTGTGTCCACACTCTGCCATGAAGGAAACTTATATTCACTCTGTGGGTCAATCTGGTGAGTTGTTACTCTAGAAACACAGAAAGGTATTTTGCACTAGAATTACATGTTGTATATTATTTGTTACAAAGAATTCTAAATTTTAAGAGAAGACTGGTGTCTCCAGATGTGTTGGGATTATAGTCTTCAATTCAACACAAATTAGAGGCCGGGGAAAACTATCTGACATTTATTTTCTTCACCCATCCATAATTCAAAAGCTAGGAAATGATGTGTTCTAAAACTATGTATTTAGTTTATTATTATGAATTATAGTCTATAATGATTGCAATTAAGCATAACTAAAAAACTTGACTATTGGATGGAAAACAATTGCAGATTGAAGTAATTCTGATTTTGAATTATTGTGCTTTATGTACTGCTTGATTTCTGTTAAAAAGACTGATTAATAGCAACAACCATCTGATGCTCAAACCTGCTGAAATCATTTATATTATCTGGTTTGGATTTATTATTTTGGGTATTATTTAATTTGAAGGTCAAGTTGGTTTATATGGGTACTCTCCATAACAAAAGGACTGTGAAGGGACAATTATATGCCATAAAGTTGGTATCAACTCTTAGGGATATAGATGGATTTTATGTCTTGATGATATAAAATCCCATTGCTATTTTTCCAATAATGCATTCCTCGTCACTCTAACTGAGTCCATCCATTTTGCTCCTGGTCATCCTTTTTTTTCCTTTCACCTTTTTCAGAATTATAGACTTATCAAGAACAACTAAATCTTTGTATAATGTGTTCAAAACATTATAATTTGAGCATCATGAATTGTCCCCCAAGTGAGAACTCTGGATTTCATGTGTTTCATGATTCTTTAATTTGCTTCTTTTTCCATTCATGATATGATATCTCAGGAATGTTTTCCAATACCAAAGTTCAAAATCATTGATAGTCTTTCTATTTCTTTTCAGAGTCTGACTTTAATGTTAATAAAGCAGAGAAAACCATTACCTGCATAATTCTGATTTAATTGGAATATGCAGCTTCTTTTCCAACACCTTCATTGCTATTGTACCAAGTGTTAGTTTGTGGTACATTTCTTGACTGCCAGTTCTTTTATTTGATTTTTAAAAGCAGAAGGTATCCATCATTTAGTATGCCCATTGTTATTTCAAATGTTGGTTACTTTACTTGTTGTCATTAGTTTGTTCTGCTTTGCATTTAATCATAGTCCCCTTTTAATGTGTACTCCTTGATTCATATGACTAGAGTTTCAGATAATTTGCATGAGGAGAATGAGATGTTCTGGTATTCCCATTTTCATAAGCACATTGCATAGCTTGGCATGGTTAACACAGATGGAGGTTTTTCTGGAAGCAATTGAATTATACTGGTACATACTTTTGTGGCCATGTAGCTTCAGAATTTGGTAGTTTGCTCTTTGGCAACTCCTTTTCATATCCATTCTTCACAAACTCCACACTTCCTCTAGTTCCCTATCAGTGAAATTCAAAGCCATTCCTGTTGTCCATCTTGAAAATTGTGCTATATGCTCAAGATTATATCATGGAAACTGATTGACTTTCTTCTTTCAAGCCTTCTTTAGCTTGACTGGACACTTGCACATGAGCAATTTGTAATCTTTTCCACAATCAATTCCTGATTATATCTTTGCTGTTGCAATTGATATTTGATCATTGTTTGCATTGTAGTCAAGAACTATCCTTAGTCATACTTCCTGACCATAAAAACAATGCCATTCCTTCTTTAATGTGTCCTAAATCCTAAAAAACATGATTTTCTGACTGAAAGTGTCCACTTCCACTCAGTTCATTTCTCTGATGAAGTTGTCAAAGTATAGTCAATGCATTTCATCTTTCAAAGTGCAAGGTGCTGAGATTACCTATATTTATGTTCTTTGTATTTCATGTTGCCATTCTAATTCTCTATCTTTGCAGTTTTGGATTTTCTTGTCTTGTTATGGTAACAGCTATTATAGTCTGAAGACTAATCTAGCTATGTCATAAGCACCAATATAATACGTTAAACGATTCTCAATAATTCCTTGAAAGTATGTTGAGGGCCCATTATCCACCAGTATATTATCGATAATTTTATATGTATATCTATGTGGTTTTCTTGGTAAAGTATAAAAGTGATTTACCATTGCTTACTCCTGCACATAAAATTATACCTTTGCCATTAGCACTAAAATGATAATCCACTTCCATCATGTTCTATGTCACTGTTGCCAAAACTGGTGCCATCTTGCTTTAATTGGAATTACTTTTATGCTTTGGCTAACCTGGTTGGGATGATAAATTCTTCATTATCCTTCCCAGGAATGTACGGACACATGAACACATATACTGTCATGGTGAAGTCAATACAATAGGATTTGAGAGGGAGTCAAAGCATTATATGATCCAAAACAGTTAATTCTCTATAGCAAGTTCATGTAATTTAGAAAGGAGGTAACTTCTGCTGAGTTAATAAATAATGTGGATAGAATTTACTCATTAATCCTGTATATCTGTATTAATTAATCTGTATTTCCATTCCCAGCAATCTTTTTTTAAGATTGCATACTTACTGCAATCAAATATTAGAGAATTCAAGGAACTTTTTAATCCGCATATATCCTCCTTTCTCAGTATTATGACTATAAATGTAAGAGGGCTAATTTAACCAACTTCAAAATGTAACAAGAATTGGGAGCATTTCTGTTTCCCTCCACCCCCAACAGCTAATATTACAGAAGGCTATATGAGACATGTAACATATGGTGTATGACATATGACCTAAATAGCTCTTTATAGGAATAAACAAGCAATCAAACAGTTGAACAGATTTTTGTAAATGTTATGCAAATACTTGAATAAGTCTGTTTCCTTGGTTCTGGTCTTGCATAATCTTAGAAATTAGAAATGTGTTTGGGGGGGGGAATCTGTGTGTGTTTTAGCAATGAAAGACAATGGAGGATAATAGAAAATGCTCCAAAGAAAATGGCTATCCATGTAGATAATTAAAAATAAAGTGTTTGATCAGAAAGAAAACTTCTCTGTTGCTTGCTGCCATTCAAACCTTAGACGGGGTAGCTTGCAGTGTGATTGCAATAGTAATGGGAAATGTGGCTCTGTTCTCTGATGCTGAGTCGTGATTGAAGGCACTGACCTGCCATAGACTTATAATAGGGGAGCAGGTGTGGCAATGATGGACTTTAATTTCCTTTAATAAACCTTTTATGTGCCACACTTTTACTGCCATTCCATGCTCTCCAAGGTCCTGCACATAATAGGTTCATTACTTTTGATTACTATAGTCTATTGAGACAAACAACTCCAGATCACACTATATATTATGTGCAGTTAAACCAATACAGACTATTTATCCAATGTGCTGTATTTCACCTGCAACTCTGCTGAAAAAATTAACAGCCACTCTCACTAGCTAAAACTATTTTTTTTTTAAAAAGCAGTTAGAATTCCATCCTCATCATTTCATAATAAACACCATACCAATCACTGCAGTTCTTTTTTTAATTGTGAAACAAACAAAAAAAGTGGAGGGAATTCTGGCTCTTTTTAAGCAGCATTTATTTGAGTTTTTATTTGGTCATGAATATTTAAATACCACACAGTGGGTGCAAAACACTAGCCAAATCAATATAGGTGATTTTTTTTCCCTATTGATTTTCTTTCTTTAGGAAAATCATTTGAATTTATGACAGATGTTTAAACAGATTAAGATTAATCTGGCTAGGCCTATTTAGTATGATGAACATAGCACTGTAAACCCATCATCACAGGCTGAGGGTGTCTGCTGCATATAAAGTAGTCCACAGAAAACTCAAATCACCCTCCCCTTCCCCCCAACTTCCTCAAAAAGCAGGAGTTATTTACAACGTCCCAATGCAGTGCAGTTTTCCATCCATTCAATGGCATATTTTAAAGAGTTGTGATGCAAACTTAGGCAATTACTTCCATTGCCTTCAAAAGTCTACTTGAGTTTTTTTGATAGAGTCTTGTTTTAGGGCACATGGCTTAATATGAAGCAGCACTTTCTTAATAAGAAAAATTGAAATAAACCAATTGGCTATTCAACTAAAGTAATTGAGGGAAGAAGGTACTCCAGGCATGGCAAAATATATATGTCAAGATGGAGGCTGCAATGATACAATCAAGGCTCTACTCATTTATGTGATGCACATAAAAAAACAGGTGGAGCTTCATTCACATTATCACAGGCACCATCTTGATATATTTTTTAAATCACATTTTGTAGCTCCTCTTACTTTAGGGCATGGTACCAGAGCAGCCTTTTATTAACTCAAGCAATACTACATTTTAAATAAATAAATAAATAAATAATACAACATTATTTCTCTGTTGAAAGACATCACATTTTTCAGTATGCAGCAACAACAAATAAGAAGGATATCACCATAATATCACATTTTCTTCAATTTCTGAACACTAAAGATAAATATTATTATATTCTTTCTTAATTCTACTTGTGTGCCAAACAGCTACCTAGTTCAACCTTTTCAACCTGGTACCTGCCAAATGTTATAGGACCCTCTATGAAATGTAGTGTCTTCATTATACTCCTGTTTAGGCATCATGCTTTTCTATTGTTTTTCATACATTGTCTTTTCTTGTAAAGCCACTCAGAGCTCATATTAAATGGGGTATCATAAAAATCTGAACAACAACAATAATAACATTAGTCAGTGTGATGATTGGAAGTTTAGAAGTCACAACAAAGCTGGAGAGCAACCAATTAAGAAATCAGTCAACCTGATATGATTATTTTTCTGAACTCTAGAAGCATTGACATTACTAAAGGCAAAATGTTTGATGTTTCCTTAAATAGCTTGTACATATTTTAAGTTTTCAGAGGATAATGAACTGAACCGAAATGAGCATTCCTAAAATAGTGTTCTGTAATTGTAAGAGAAATAATAACATTTATAGGTTGGTTGTATGAATGAAATAACCAATGAAATAGCAATTACATCTACCCTATGGAATAGCATATCCCTGGAAATTCAGATTGTCCCAACTTTGTTAGCCTTTTGCAAGACACTGAAGACCTAACTGTTTCCCCAGGTGTCTGGATCAAGAGGTTAGGTTAGTATTGATGCATTTCCTTTTTCTTTCTTTCTTTCTTTCTTTCTTTCTTTCTTTCTTTCTTTCTTTCTTTCTTTCTTTCTTTGGGTGTGTATGATTGAGTGGGATTATTATTTTATCCTTGCATGCCAGTTATTCGACATTGTAGTCTTGTGTTTTAATTCCATACACTATCCAAGTCACCTGTGTGATTTACAGGTAAATCAAATAAATAAATAAAGCTGTTTTTCAACATGACTTTAAGTTTGAAGGAGGCAGTATGATACCCATAAGCATCCCACCTTAATGTCTGTAGTTTCCAGCCCTAATTTAATTTAAAAATTAAATTAACTCTAATTTAAAAAATGATAATGGAAAACAGTACAACCAAGAACTCATTTATAACATTTCTTTTTCTTTTTACTAAAATGCCTAGACATATATAGGTCTTGTGCAAGAAGGAAGACAAAGATGAACTGCCATGGTAGTCAAAACCTCAAGGAGCTAGAGAAATCTTGAGGGGCTAGAAAGTATTGGAGAGAAAAAATTCATCAGTTGCCCTTCTATTTAGGAATGGTATGTATGATTGGTCCCATCAAATAAAGCAACTATCTAGTCAATAGATAAGTTCCTTTGATTCTAGTGGGATTATTTTATAATGTATTTAACATGCTCTCCACTGCACATTATAAGTATGTTCAAATTTATACTTGTCAGCAGTTTGAGGTCAGTCAAACAGTGTTTGAATAGAGCCAAATTGGTGCAGGCAACAGGCTAGAACCCATCCCCCCACTAAGAAGGAGGCAAAGGCAAACCACTTCTGAAAAATCTTGTGAAGAAAACTTCACTCTAGTCCAGACAGTTGCCAGAAATAAAAAAAGTGACTCTAAGGCACACAAATTCAGGTACACATACATATACACACACCTGGAAGATATTCCAGCATGCTATTTGATTGTTGTAGGGTATTAAAACAAACTCACAAAAGCCTCTCCAAATTTCTTTCTGTCCCCCTTATTTAAAGCAAAATCAATGCAGAATTGAGTTTCTTTCTTATTTTTGCTTATTACATAATTCTGGATAATCTTTTTTTGTAAATCACTCTAATAGTTTTCATGCCTTCTTCAAAGCCCTGCCTAAATTGCTTTATAAGTCAGATCAACAAGACTCCTTCTGTATCTGTTCAATTCCTCTAATCATTGAGAAAATATATCCTTTCTCTACTATACCAGTAGTATAGATTTTTACTGAGATTGAAGCCTATTCTTATTCTTGGTCTTTAGTTTTCCATGTGCAGAGTGTTTGATTAATTGACTCTAACAGAACATCAAACATCTGCAGTTTGAAAAGAAACAGCTTGGTGATAAGAAGGCTGAAGAGTTATGGCAATGCAGTTCCATCCTTTGGTTTTCTCATGCCTCTTTGCTGCATATAATAGTCCACTAAAAGCTTGCTTGCTTCGCACACACACAGAATGCACATGGTTACGCATTGCACAAAAGTAATTCTGAATGGCACAGAAAATTTAGAAAGAATTTAGTAAACTGTAACACAAAGACAATCCCAACTCATAAAAAAAATAAAATAAACCAGCATAGCTCACCTAATCCTAACTCTAACCCAACCCAAATGCGTGAAAGGAACATCCAGGTTCTTGATATCTTATAAAAAGCCAACAGGGTTGGGAGGTCATCCAAATGAAACAATAGTGTATCATAAAGAAGCAAAAGTTCCAATTAGTTCCTTCTTCTCTTTGATGAAACTTTGTTCAATATGTAATAGTTTGAATCTGCATTCTTTTGAACTGCATTTTTAAAATTGTGGGGGGGGGAAGCAGAACTGAAATAAGGCGAACTATGTTCATATGAACATAAGTTGAAAAACAGATAAGCATATCTTATTTTTAATTTAATGGCATGATTTTTTTTTAAAAAATTGACATCATTAAAAATAACAGACTTGAAATTTGAAAAGTAAAACTCCAGGAGGAAGGAATTTTGTTAGGCTTAAAAGATAAGAAACACTATTGCTTATATATTACTTTTATGTAGAGTTTACATTGTAATTCCCAATATCCTACTAAAAGCTGCCATCTTAAGTACACTTATAGGGATGCATATTTCACCCACAGACATAAAATATGTGATTTAATCAAGAGTTCCTTTAAGTATGTGTTCACACAATAGAGCATTAGAGTTCATTTGACTAATGATTTTCATTTTAATAACGCCTTCAAAGAGCTTTTATATTCACTAGTGACAGGCAATGTTTTATGTGATCTTAAAATGAAAATATTATGCTTTGGCCTTAGTTTCTGGGAGCAACATTTTGTAATATTTTGGAGTAAAATGCAATGAGATCATATGCAATTAAGGGGGGGAAAGTATATAGCAAAGCAAGTCCCTCATAAATTCTGCAAAGTAACCAATATTTTGATAATAGACAGTAAGTGTATCACTATGTATATATGAGTGAGTATATGAGCGGACATAAACACTCATGGTTTTGTCTACAAATAACTTCTGACATATCCATTTTAAACTTCAATGCTAAACTCAGTTTAACTTAACAGAATTAAGTATGCATGATTTTGGTACCACTGAATTTAAACCTAAAATATTTGCCAGTTTTAACCTGCATAATCAAAACACAGACCCAAGTAAACTGCACATTTGATTGAGCTCTTGTTTAGATTTCTTAGTGTGTATTTTATAGAAGTACATATAAGTGTACATATACTCTATGCAGCAAAAGTGAGTCTCCAAACTTAGAGGTTCACAAAAAGTAGAAGTTGCAAGCATCAGCTGAATGATTTTGTTCTCCATGCCTAAAAACAAAGGCGTTCCACTGTTTCCTGCCCTACATCATGTTCTCAAATTAAAATGGTTGCTTTTATAAAATGAAAATGAAGATTATGATCGGAATCTTAAAATGAGCCTTGTAATTTGAAGCCCTTGCTTGTAATTGATAAAATGAATGGATCTTGTTTCCCTAACATTAAAGTATTTTCATGAGTAAAATGGCCTTAAGTGAAATTTTCAATATGTTTATATTTTAGTTTATTAAATTTGTTTGCTGCCCATCTTGCCATAGGGCAACTTTGGAAGGCTTACAAAGTTACAAACAATAAAACTATACATGTGTCTATGTGTATGTATGTCTATGTGTATGTATGTATATGTGTGTGTGTATATACCCTGTTTCCCTGAAAATAAGACCTCCCCAGATAATAAGCCCAATCAAGCTTTTGAGCGCATGCGCTAAAATAAGCCATCCCCCAAAAATAAGCCCTCCCCAAAACACAGCAACAGCTATGAGGTGGCCAAACTCACCATCTTCTGCACTCAAAAATAATAAGACCTCCCCAAAAATAAGGCCAGGCGCTTATTTTGGGGGTCCAAAAAAAATAAGACCCTGTCTTATTTTTGGGGAAACACGGTATATATATATATACACACATACATAAAACATACAAACATATAAATAAAAATATGATAAAATATAATATAAATTATGATTAAAATGATGGTAAAATATGGGAAGAGAGGGAACAGGGTGTGCAAAAGGTGAGAAGGGGTCAGCAGTTGATCCATCAACCACCTCCAGCATGATACTCTCTCATTGGGACCCCAAGTCAACTGGAAGTGCCAGGTCTTCAGGGAAGGACAGGAAAAATGGAGGAAATCTCATGTGGGGAAGGGGAAAGATTTTCCAAAGAGTAGGAGCCATGTTTAGAAGTAATACATAGCAATGCTATTGGATTTCTCAGGGTTTTTAAAAACTTTATTAACCAGTTCTTGGGCCAAAATGAATCCTCTTTACATATAAATGTTTTTAAGCTTTGGATAATTATGACAATTTTAATAATTTATATAAACACATAGCTTACTTGGACCCAAATAACAGAAACAACATAGAGATGAAACTCATATCACTAGTTTTTCAGTTTATTGTCTGTCTAGCTGCATTCTCATAAATCATCTGGGACAATTCAGAAACCATCATCGGGAAAACTAAGTCATTTGATCTTCTGAAATCAGCATATTGAGTTGAACAATCACGGTAAATGTGTCTTTGACTGAGGTAGGTCTAATCTAAATATTACTAAATTTGGATCAGCTCAGTGTTGCGATAAGAGGACCTTAACACTTACAGGTGGTCATCAGGTAACAGCTATCCTGTTTAGTCACCATTCAAAATTATAACAGCAGACAGAAAGTATACCCTAACCCTTGTAGCATCCTGTGGTCATGTGATCACCATTTGTGATCTTCCCTGCTGGCTTCTGACAAGCAAAGCCAATAGGAAACCCTATAGTAAATTGCAAGTTGTAGGCACCTGATGACACTCTTAATGACAGGTGATAAGCTTAATGATTGCAGAGGAACTGATGTCACAAGTCAGGCACAGACCCAAGGTATTTCACTTAATGACTGTCATTTTGGGCAATGGAGTTGTAGGTACCAATTGTGGTCAGTAGGTGAGTACTACCTGTAGCAGAATGCTTTGTATTTTGGAAGTATTAAATTAAATTAACCATTAAATAATCTTCCATTTAATGGAAAGGCAGTCTGACAGTTGCTTAACTATATTTCATAATATTTCCCTATGTGATTAGACTAAGTTTTTGAAAAACAGAACAACGGTAAAATAAAACAGGTAGTTGCTGATTCTGTTCCTTTTCACCAGCTCTGAAACACAAGACATGCCTCTGTGTGTGCGTCCGTGTACATGTACGTGTGTTGCCTGAATACAATGATTTTAATCTTTCCCTCTATCATCTTTGAGCATAACTACAACTTGATCTGGGAATAAAAATATTACCTGCAATTTTTCCTCCAAGGCAAAAAACAACTTTGTGTAAAATTCTGATTAGAATAGGGTGACTGCAGTGCTTAAATACCTTGTATTTAATATATTATCTAGTTTCACCATCTTTTAAAAATTAGATCCAATTTGTTTTTAAAAAGTCTTGTGTCCGAATGGGATTGAGATTATACAAACAATTTTGTGTGTGGTGAATAATGGGACTTGATTGATTGGAGCAGATAAGAATTATTTAGGAACCATGCAATGTATTCTTCTGTGTAACATAAAAATATGAAACTGAATAAAACTGTTGAAGCAAAATAATAAATATCTGGATCACAACCCCTCAGTTACTTTTTTCTTCTTGTTCCCTTACACATTTTCACTTGATATTGGTATAAAACAAATTCCTAGGCGCTTTCTAGGTTGTGAATAAATTTACCCACTACTATTGGCCTTCTTGGTAAGCAAGATGTCGATTTCATAAAATGTAGATTGAAAGAAAATTATTACCAGCAGAGAAGAATAAAGATGATTAAATACATTTTATAAGAACTCTTAAACTAATTAAACTAATTACAATTGTATGAATATTAAATTTCATATTTTGCACACATACACACATCATGTTATAGAATTAAAATGTGATAATACCAGTACTTAATAATTTTGAGGTTAAAGAAAGAACAATATTACATTATGAGATATTAGCAGATACTTATTAATAATGAAAGAAAATAAAAAGTCAGTACAGAATGTTACTTTGAAAGATTATCTATATTTGTTTTGTTTTTTTTAATCAGCTGCACATCAACATCATCAAAGCTGTAATTAAAATATTTTCTCTGATGCTTTATAGCTTTCAGGATTTTGAAAGATTCTTTTGCACACAGTATTATTCATATTACCATTAATGCTGTTGCACCCTCAAAATGAAAAATAAACAATATGAATCTGACTACTGTACCAATATTCCTTTTCTCCAAAACTAGAATAAACAAGTTTAAATACTAAACCTAAATCGGAAACAGTTTTAATTTGAGACTATGCACCATGTAATCCTTTCTATGATAGCATGGTGAAATGGTATGTCTATTTTCAAAAAGGAATCTAAAATTCAAAACTGGGTTAATAGTGGAATACATGTTATACCAGAGACAAGCTTGGATGGTTCTTTAATGAGGATGATTTATTTTGATTCTCACTTCTGATTTTGGAGTTGTCACTGCTGTTGTATACCTCGTCCACGCAACTTTGCACAACTGGCAGGACTGAATATAAACCAAAGCCATATGTTTATGTCCTTTTGCCAAACGATTACAGCAAATAGTTCTATTATTCCCTTAGGTAACTCATGTGTGCCAAGGATTTCTATTAGTCTGCTTTACCAAGGCATCGGAGGGTAAAGTCACAGCTTTATGAAATGGGGGGGGGATGCTAACTTTATATTTTCAGAATAAATATGCACAAGTCTTATGCTATATAGTAAAAAATATTTTTTGTAAAAAATAAGTATCTTTTGGGTTTTATAATACAAGGATATCAGTTTTCTGGATATTTCATTACAACCACAAAATTTAAAAAGAAAGAAAACCGATTGTTATTAGAATGGCAGAGTATAAATAGAATAAAATAACTTTTAGTTTTAAAGATTAAAAGCTTCAATGTACTGTGATGGAAATATGTAATGAATGTTTTGCCCAATATTTATTTATGTGAAAATATTTATTTTTAATACGAAGGCATACATGTGCATGTAAAAATATCATTGCTGCTTGCCTCATCAGAAAGGAAAATAAATAAATGTCCTATTCCATTATTTAACAGATGCTTTGGGAATTAACTAATCATATTATCTAAATAAATCCGAAGTTTTAAAATCCAAACAAAATGTCCAAATGAAACAAGTTTGACAAATGAGATAACATACTTTCCACTCAAAACTAAACACCAAAAACATTATCCCACCTTTGTTTGCTTCGGAGTAAAATTATGTGCAAATTCCAAATGACCAAATCCGTCTCTTGGACCAAAATGTCTTGTCTGACTTAACAGATAATCCCAAAATTCATTCTCTGTAAGAAAGAATGCAAGGTTTACAAATTGTTACTGAAATTGAATTTGGGCAATGAATATGTGAAGCGTTGCATGATTCAATGGCCAAGGAATTTGGAGTATAATATAATACTTGAACAATGGGAAAACATGTGGAGGAAGGGTTGAAAATTTACATTAAAATATTATCTAAAAGAATTTTTTTTATAAAGTTGGTGTTTAACACCCCCCCAAAATTGTCAAAAAGTACAAAGTTATTTCAAATGTATGTTAGAAATGTAAATGCAAAGAAGGAACTTTTCACTGTTTTGGTGGATTTGTGATAAGTAAAGAAATACAGTAAAATTCATATTTTACTGCAGAAGATTTTTAAAATGAATATAAAATCAAGGTAGAAACTTTTCTTTTAGACTTAATGGAATGGACAAATAAATTTTGGGGGGACAGAATCTGGAACCTTGTTGCTACACATATTGACAGGAGCAAGAATGCTTTATGGCTGGAGATAAGTTCCCTGAAGATGGACTCCAACGTGAGTCCGAAGGCTCAGAAGAGAAAACCTATGGTCCCGGTGACTGACCCAGATTGGACCCTGCAGAATGATTCATGCACAAAAAATGGAAATATATTCTAATGGCTAAAATAACTGATGGAACTAACATTGATGGCTAAATTAACTGCTCTAACCAAATAAAAGAATACATCTAACTTTTGGATTTTGTACTTGAGATGGAGAAAAAAATGAAAATTTTGGATTTTGCTAATCAAAGAATATATTTTACATATTTTTATTGTTTGGTGTTATCATTTGAAAGTTCAAAGGAAACTGTACCAAATGTATGTTATGAATTATATCATAATTCTATGTATGTATGTATGAATGACAATACATGTAATAAATAGACAACTTTGGAGATGAATTACACAGATCTTTATTTAGAATTTGTAGTTTAATTTAAGTGCAATATTGACAATGTGAACTAAAGCAGTGGTGAAATCCATTTTTTTTTACTATCGGTTCTGTGGGCGTGGTTTGGTGGGCTTGATGTGGCTTGGTGGGTGTGGCAGGAGAAGGATACTGCAAAATTTCCATTACCACCCCACTCTGGGGCCATTCCCACCCCACTCTGGGGCCAGCCAGAAGTGGTATTTGCTGGTTCTCTGAACTACTCAAAATTTCCACTACCAGTTCTCCAGAACCTGTCAGAATCTGCTGGATTTCACCCCTGAAGTAAAGATAAGATTCAACAGAGTACAAATGTAGAACATTTTGTGCGTTCTTAGGCCACACCATCTGCCATATCATAAAAAGTTATCTTCAGTAAAGAAACATGGACATCCATATCAAGTAAAGCTTTTGTTAACCATGTGATTTTATGTCATATGCAGGTTTCACCTCTTATATTTTTGATTATGATGTCATGATACAAGTAAAACAAGGAGTAGAATTCGCATTGCAGCATTACATGATTTGTTATTTGTGTAGATATAAATATATGAGAGTAATATATCTCCTGTGCCTTCTCAGAAAAAGGAACAGGATAAACATTGTGGAAAAATATAGTGGGGGGAAAAACAGAGTTTACATCTATTCTAAAACTTTATTTCAAAAACATGTACCTATAGTGCTACTGAAAACCAATGGCCCTTCAAGGATCAATACATTTCTAATATAATATACATATACTTCATGATAATATAGTTTCATCATTATTATTGTAATATTGAATATCTTTAGATATGGGAGACTTATAAGTCAATCATTATACGATATAAACCTAGGAAACACAATGGTTTTGCTAATGGTTTTTTCCAGCTGAAAGAACTGCAAGGGTTTGATTCTTACCCTGACATCTGTTTATAATTTAAGCAAAGAAGTGTATAATATAAGAAGAAAATGTTGTATCTAATGCTGGTTAAGGTGCTAATCTAGAAGCAGGGAGAACCAAGCTGTAGTTTTCCCTTGGCCACTGATGGCATCTAAGTGAGTTTGACCCAGTCACTTTTTTGGGGGGCTATGAATATCTGATTTAAGAATAAATCTTAGATACGAACTGGCTGCCTATTACTAAAAATGGCAGATGGTGTTGTCCTTCCTTAAGCTGACAAACTGCTGAAGCCACTCAGTGCTTTCAGGAACTGCTGAAGCCAGAGACGTTTAATATACAGCCTTTCCCAACAGTTTTCAGCAATTCCTGAGACCGTTCAATAGTTCGTCAGCTTGAAGAAGGACAACACTGTCTGCTATAGACAGTCTGTTTTTAAATACAAGTCCTGACCTACATACAAATTTGAGTTAAAAATTGGGAATGTCTCAAATATATGATAGGGTCTGGAAGATGATGATAACCTTCTGGCTGAAAATTCAATTCTTTCCAGCTGGTCTTCCTTCCATAGTTCTGATAAATAACTTCTACTCTCCCTGGAAACATAAGCTGGCTTTCTCCATTGTTTTTAATCTCATTAGGCTATGATCAATCCAAACAATTGGTTTTCAATAGAATAAGAGCTATGGAGTTCCAGTTAGAAGTCAATAGGATACCTTTACATAATAGAAATGAGATAATATGGGGTATATGGCAATCAGCAAGATATCTGAAAGATCTAACCTTCCCTAAATTAAAATATAATTTTTAGAGGTAGATTTAAGCACAATATCAGCAAGGCTGGTATAATAAAATCCTCAAAGCAGAATGAATATGTACATGTGGTAATAAGAAAGTTGAAAACATCACACGTGTTTTATTACGTTACAAATACTATAGGGCTGTTAGAGCAATAGACACCCTCCCCATAATAGAGTGATTCCTAGGGAGACCATACACTTTTTACATGAATTCTGCAGGACTTAAATCCTGCCATTACTCGTACAGCAGCCAAATCTTTGTGCTACTACAGTGAAAATAAGTCAAAACCAAATAAAGATGTAATGACTCTTATATTTACTAATATTTTGTCCAGTTGTACTTTAGTAATTTTTGGTGGATATATATATTTTGTTGTATAGTCTTAATATGTAGGATTTATTAATGTGTAGGTGAACAAATACAATAATATTTTAATAGGGATGTTTTAATACTCTGTATTTTATTTACTTAACACTGGCCAATATATACCTGTGTTCACTTGCCTTATTTTGATTCTACTTGTTATCTTTCTTTTTCTGTTTGGCTGTTTTACGTTGCTGGTCATTGAATGAATAAATATTATGCGACAGGAGTTAAAACCTGAGTTTTGTTCTGGATTAGAATGGCTGCCTGCATAGAATTGGGTGGTTGAAAAGACTGGACCTGAATGATAGAGTACAATTCATAGTTTTCAGCAAAGAGACATTCATTTTCAGTGGATTGATTTGTAATGCACACACATACATGCACACACACAAACACACAAAAGAACCTGTGTCTGTGTGTCTGTGTGTAAGTAATTTTTAAATATTGTTCTACCTAGTCAAAGGTCCAAAAAGGCTAGTGTCCTAGTATTAATGCCAGTGCTGGCATACAAGATACCTTGTGTATAATTCCACTTAGAAATCAATACCATTTTTAAAAACTCACAATAAAAAAAATATTTAAAACATCGTACCACACAAAGTATATACTGGAATACAACATCCCTGTCCGCATATCTTTTTCTACAAGTAAAATTTGCCAGTTAAAAAATGAATTTTAGAACCTTGGCTCATTAATATCCTTTAATGTATCTTGACAATTTACTCAGGAACATGTTTCTAGTCCTGAATGCTACTTAGTCTTGAATAGTCCATACTCTAAATTGTTACACAGTTGCAGCTTCAGCATGAAGGAAAGACATGGTGAAAAAAGTGAGGGATATTATAGTTCAGTGTTTCTCAACTTTGACAGTTTGAAGTGGTCTGATACAAATTTCCCTCAACTTGCTGAGGAATTCTGGGAGTTGAAGCTATCCAACTTCAAGTCACCAAAGCTGAGAAACATTGTTATACTTTGAAGATTGGGGCCAGTTAGGTGGCCTCATTCCCCAAAAATAAAAGACATCTTGCCTGCCTGTTTGCCTACTTGTCAGTCAACCTATCTACTTCTGTCATACATCAGTGTTTCTGTCACTACAATTTAAATTGATTCACAGGATTAGATTAGGACCTATATGCAATCCAATCAAGGACAGTTATGGTAAAGAAAAGGCATACTTGATTTAGAGAGCTCCAAAGCATGTTTTTTCCCTTTGACTTCAGAAATTACTAGTAGTCCCACTGTATGAAAAATTGGACCCATTGATTGATTTCTTGACATTGCAGTTTGATAATATAAATATTCAAACACAGTCCCTTTCTCTTTAAATATTTTGTAGGTGATCTTGGTTGGATAAGGATATCACTGAATCCCAGTATGTGCAGCTATTGTCATAATTTCAGTGAGAAGATTAGAACATTTCTATTGTACAAGAAAAGTTCGTGATGGATTGTATCCGTTCACCTTTATTCTCAAAATATCTTAGATGTTTAAACTGCATTTTGTATGTTTTATTGAAAGAATGCCTTTGAACTTCTTAGATTGCAAAAAAACCCGCACCTTTTATCACAGATAAAATATTCAGATCAATGGTATTTTGGAATTAACGATGAACAAAGTTACCTTTTGCCAGGTTATCCAATTATAAGCCTGATTATTTGTTTCTTTAAACTTTTGTTTTAAAAACAAACTGAAGAAGAAGGAGAAGAAGGGATTTAAATTCCTTTTTCTATCCCTATCCCATTTTAGCTTCTTGTTTTTCTGGAAAGGCTATTTTTGAAACTAACTAACATTCAGGGCTGTAATGAGGGCAGCAGCTAGAATTTCCATGATTGGTAGACATTACTAACTTTCCTACCAATACCATCACTTTGGCGATCTATCCTATGGCACATCTGGAATTAAGGTACCACCAATTTCTTCATGGTATCAGATTATTTTTGATGCATATTATTTTAGTGTCTATAATTTTTTGAGTATCTCCTGTTGATACTGTTTGTAATATTTATATCGATAAGTGGTAGAGGCACATAGACAGAGGCATAAGTTGAGTTAAGGTTCTTTTTCCAAATTTGGTTGTGTCAGACAGACTAAGGTAAGTATTACAGCAAAGAAAGGAAACGGCATTATGGATGACAGGAAATAAATGATCCTAATAACTAAAAGCATGTTAATCTTATAATAGACACACTACTAGAAAAGTAGGTTGTGTACCCTGATAAGATTTTAATTTACTAATCTAGTTTCTTACAAGAGGCACTTTGCACCTGCCTCAGTCCTTTTGTTTGTAATACATTATTCTAAACAAAAGATTACTGAAAGGAACTCTTTCAACATCCTCAAATTTAGCAGTCTTCCCCCACACACAAACATTGCTTTCTTACTCTCTAATGCTCCATCAGGTTCTATATTTATTAGCAATACAGTTTCCACTTATTTTCCCAAAGATTGCCAATAAAGCTCTAAATCACATGAGGGAGTAGCTGTAAAGCCTTGGAGTTCCCTAATGTCAAACTCATTAGCATCCGAATAACCACACGCCAGCACATCATCTGCACAATTGTGAATTTTACTACTTTTAATAACATTTCTCAAAAGGCTCATTTTTAACTTTCTTCAATGGCTAGTCCTCAAGGGACAAGGTGCTTCCTGACGCTCACAGCTTCAACTCAAGAACCGGGCCGTTTGCTGTCAGAAGCGTCACCCTCTGCCCTAACCCCATCTGCTGTCTCTTGCTTCCTAAGGGACTGAGAGTTAAGGCAGCACAGCTGAGATCTACTTAGAAGACTGCACTGGGGAGGGTGTAACTGTGCAGATTGACTGCACAATGTGCTGGATTTCTGACAGAAGTAGAGATGTTGCAAAAAGAGCTTGGGAAAATATCGAGGAACTACTGGGATTTTCTAAGCCCTTTATGTCACTGAACATCAGGAGATCGATTTCAAACGGATTGGAAGTTCAGCCATTTCAATTGTATGGCTTCTTAAGAGAGATGCATGGGCCAATATTAACAGTTAACTTGTCAAGAAAGGTCTTGGGAAAATTTCTTCAGCAGCAGATGGAATTCCCCTCTTGTCATTTTAGCTATAGACTCCTGAAAATGCACTCTGATTTTCAAGTGGTTATTTTGGATTAATTAATATTTTTAAAATAATATATGTTTATGTACTGTAACTTTCAGAACCATTTGTTTTCATAAGTAACATAAGTAACATAACTAACATACTGTAAGACTTCTACCTAGTTATACAAGTAATCAATTTGTTTAATTATTGTCTATACTGCCTAGCAAAAGTTCTACCTGACTATTGTATATATTGTATTATTATAGTATATCTAAAGAAACTGGTGGAATGGCCAATCTGTAGTTGAGCATTTGAAAGTCTGGACTGAAATAAATTGTCAGCTTATTACAATATTTATTTGTACATCATATTTACTTGTACATCACTTCACCAATATTAGATTGTTCACAATCCAGTCATCATACTATATATATTGGATACATTGGATATATATATATCAGAGGTGGGTTCTAAATCTTCTTACTGCTGGTTCATTCAGGGGTGCACCGCATGCATGTGCAGTGCTTAAAAAAGCTTTTGTGCATGCGCAGAAGCAAAGTCCAAGATGGCGGCGCATATGGTGCCACCAAAAGAACCGGCTCGGGGGTGTGGCAAGCCCAGGGTGCTAATGGTTCTATCGATCTGGGCTGGTAAGTTATTAATGGTTCAGTAGAACCGGACCGGACCGTTAGGAACCCACTTCTGATATATATCCAATGATGGTTTTTTATGCTTGCTTTCTTTTTCAGTCACATATTGTCTATTACACTATCATTCTTTTGTTTCTCTGTGAAAATTAGAAGTACCTCCTCCTGAAATGTATTTTCCTCCTGATAAACCAATTATCTCCAGAATCTTTTCCACAACTTCATTCTATTTAGTTTTCTTCCCCCACCATATCTTAATTGAACACCCTTATGATCACTGGGAAAACTTGGCCACAAGCATGATTCATGCTTGTATTTATCACAATAATAATTATGAAATAAAGATTTTAGATATAGTAATAATAGAAAGGAGGAAGAAAAATATTTTAGATACTAAATGTTTTATACTTTAGGATCAGCCAATGAATACAAGAGAGTAATATATTAATAGAGCGACAGCATGGTGTAATAGTTAAAGATACAAGGCTAGAAACCAGCAGAACTCTAGAGTTCTGCTCGTTTCTATCTGGTACCTTTAGGCATCAATGAAGTTGGCTGAATTTGGGCCAGACCACCTTTTTCAGCACAACCAACTGACAGAGGTGCTGTTGTTTGGACACCATTTTGACTGACCAAAATAAAGGTGGGATAAAACTCTAATACCATAATATGAAGCCTATTGCTCTTTTACAAACATTCACCTCTTTGTACCAGTTCTGTCCTAATGCTTATAGGTATTCACATGGTGACAAAGCTTTCTACTCAAATAACATTCCTCATATGCCCTTATATTTCATCCGTGAAAGTTTTCTGTGTACTTTTAATGAGACATCACATTGAATGTTCTCTCATGAAAACAAGTTATGCGTTTAACAAGGCAATCAGAAGAAGGTTAGCATAGGATCAGTTTCTACAACGTGTTAATTTATTATATGTAAATATTTCCATTAATGAGGGAGCCTTCAAAATTCCTCCCCTGATAAAGAAATGCCACACCTTGTGCTCTGGCTATATATTTGCAGCAGTTGGGTTACAATTAGACAAGTCAAATTGGTCTGGGCTACTGTTCACCGCAGACTGCTCCTAAGCTGTTTATATCTATCTCACAGAGCACTTTAACATGCACTCTCTTATTGCTGTCTTGGGTGTTAGTGGGCTGGCCAGAGTACAGCACAAACAATCAGAATGGCACTGCTGCTTGCCCATGAGAAAGAAATCTAGATCAAAAGCTCTCAGAGGAAATTGTGTGCTGATAAAGTCTGCAAGCTGTGTGTAAACATTTTAGGAAAGCTCTGCATCTCAGGCTGCAGCCTAATTAAAAGTGGAGTTCACATCTGCATGTCATCACTTGATAACTGCCATATGATATCCCAGGTATTTTATGCAGATTAAAAAAGCATCCCTTTGGAGGAGAGGGAGAGAGGGGGGAGG
>JANHFT010009045.1:141484-152077 GCA_032467955.1 Pseudoxenodon macrops
ATAAATAAATAAATAAATAAATAAATAAATAAATAAATAAATAAATAAATAAATAAATAAATAAATAAATAAATAACGTGCAAAATGCAGAGACTAATATCTCTATTTTTAAAGTTGCTTGGAATGTATCATTTTCTTCCCTCTGAAATTTTATCAGGCATTTTTGGTCAAATAGCCATGAACTGAACATCTAGATCTCAGTTACAAAGCTGGAAAGGTGACAAGTGTATCTCCTTATTATAAACCTGAAGGGTCTGTGGGTAATGACTGAGGCAAGTCAGGACAACTTTCAACAACTTTATTAGAATGAACACAACTAATTCCTGACTGGGGAAACTCCGGTTGTCTGACAGCTATTTATACTACGAGCTGTCAGACAATCAGCCAATCGTAGCTCTCGTATTTCCCTCCAGTCGGCTGGTGCGTCTTCACCAATAGGAGACCCGGCAACTCTTGACGTCAGGCGTCGAGCCTTCCAGGAGGACGCTACACTCCTCATCTACCCTGGTGAGCATGACTAGAATTAACCTCTGTTATTCTGTGAGCAAGTTTGAATTACTGTACATCTTGATTCATCGAGGTAATACTTGATAAATATATACTGTTTAATCTTATATACAGAAATGATCACACTAGTTAAAAACTTTGCTCTATGATCTTTCCGTATGGAACAAAAGGAATTTTCAAGGTGTTCAACCGGAGGGACGGAAGAAAATTTTGTCTTAGTGTGTATAGTCAATTGAATGGCGCCTAAATTTGGACCACTGTCAATGGGTACGAATTTATATTTTTCCCTCTTATATTTTCAGTAAAGTTTAAAAAGTGCTTAAAAAACAAATTACTTTTTTTTCAACATTTCTCCCCCAATGTAAAATTCTTTGCCCCATTCGAGTTGCAATGTTTGGACCAGAGGTGGGTTCTGAATTTTCCTACTGCTGGTTTGCTCAGGGTTGTGCCTCAAGCGCACACACAGCAGTAAAAAACTAGCTTATGTGCAGAAGCAAAATCCAAGATGGCGGTGCCCACGGAGCCACCGACAGAACCTGATCCATGATGTCATCGCAGAGTTATTACCTGCTCTATAGAACTGGATAGAACCAGTAGGAACCCTCCTCTGGTTTGGACCTTTATCCCAAGAAAAAACTGAATTTCCCTAATTTATAAACAATTTCCCCATAATAGTACAAAAATACTGATCTCATACTAGTAAAATATTTTACTGTCCAAAGAACTACAAGTGGTGAGAGATTATAAAATATGATTATAAAATTAAGAAATACCCTAAAGGACAGTATCAAGATTCAAGAGAATTGTGACATTGGGCAAAAATCAGTAAGAGAAGTTTAAACAAGGAAAAATTAGAAGTATGACTATGGGACAGAGGGACATACTAAGCAGCAGAATGTGCGAAAAATATCTGGGTATCTTAGCAGACCATGTACTAAACATGAACAAACAGTGTGATGCAGCTGAAAAACAAAAACAAAAACAAATGCAATCTGAATCTATATTAATAGAAGTATGCATTGTTCTTCCTATCCTGGTTTGGTCAGGCTGTACCCAGAATATTGTGTTCAGTTCTGGACACCACATTAACAAAGGACTTGTACAAATATGTCTGTCTATAGTAGGCGTGTTAAACTCGATTTCATTGAGGGCCGCATCAGGGTTGTGTTTGGGCGTGGCCAGGGTGGGCATGGCCAGGTCAACGTCACTCATGTCAGAAGGGCCTATGGTGGCCTAAGCACTCTGCCAGCAAAAACAGAGCTTGGGAGAACTGTGGGTGGCCCTCCCAAGCACCATTTTCACTGGCAGAGGGTTGCAGGAAGCCATTGCAGCCGAAAATGGAAGGCCATGCTCTGTTTTCATTGACAGAGACACCACAGGCCAGTCCTTTGCTGTTTCCAAGGTGGCCCTGCAGATCAAACTGCCCCACAGTTTGACACCCTTAGTCTAGAGGAAAAGTGATAAGATGTCTTGAAGGAAAAATGTAATGGTTGTAGGTCTTGGGAATGTGTAGCCAGAAAATCACAAGACTATGAGGTGATGTAATTTTTTTCACTTATCTGAAGGGCTGACATGTAAAAAATGAAGCAGACCTGCTCAGAGTTGTTCCAGAGCAGAGTTCAAGAAACAATGTGTTTACATTTATTCATTTTATTTATTTATTTATTTGAATTGTCAATCATTTACAAGATAATAAGTATAAGAATAAACATGAATATGAACACAGGAAATGGATACAAATAAATGGGGACAGTCGGACAGAGACAGCTGGTGCACTTATGCACGCCCCTTACAAATCTCTTAGGAATGGGGTGAGGTCAATAGTAGACAGTTTAAGGTTAAAGTTATAGGGGTTTGGGGATGTAACATCAGAGTCAGGTAGTGCATTCCAGGCATTGACCACTCTGTTGTTGAAGTCATATTTTCTGCAATCAAGTTTGGAGTGGTGTACCTTGAGTTTGTATCTATTGTGTGCTCTTGTATTATTGCGGTTGAAGCTGAAGTAGTCATTGTCAGGTAGGACATTGTAGCGGATAATTTTTTGTACTACGCTTAATGCTTCTGCTTTTCTGCTTCAGGATCCGATGGGTTGGTGCAGGACTCATACTTTTCCACTGATTATATTTCATAGGTTTTTTTTTTAAATAATGGTTTTATTTGTTCTATATAACTGCTATATGGGGAGAACTAGTACTGAATGTATTATTATACTGAATTGTTAATTGCAATTTGTAGATTATTTACATCATATTTGAATTTTAAAATCTTTTTTTTAAGTATCAAGTAACCCTTAACAGTTTCAGCCTTTTTGAATTACTCATTCTCATTGCAAGACACCTAAGCTGATGATAACACCATATTTCTAAGATAGCAAATTTTATAGTTTATGTTCTTTTATCTAGCAGAATTACACAGTATTCACTTTCATAGGTTGAACTTGATTTCTAATACAATGGGAAGGAGAAAAAGATTTATCTATGGTTGCTACTTCATGCATAATTTTATACAGTTCTCTTTTGGGGTACCAAGCTAAGAATTGCAATTGGGCTTTTGAGGATGGCCAACAATGTAAAATAAAGTATCTGTAACAGACATCAAGACTGTCCTTTGACCCCATTCTCAACTTTTATAAATCTTATATGGGATGTATCTATGTGTCCATCTTCATAATTCCAAACAAATGCATGGAGATGGATTGATGAATTCAACACCTGGATTTCTATGGAATGGCAAAAGTGGCTTCACAATATTCCAATGTCATTAATTTCAACTTGCAAATGATTAGTGAAAAGCAAAGCTGTTTTTTTAAATGAATAGTCACTATTGCCAGCCACAAATAAATATCTGCTTATTTTTTATTTTTTATGCTTTTAATGAAGAAAAAAAAAATTTTGTGATGTGAATAAGTCAGAGTCACCAAAAATTGTTTTGAGTTTGTGAGTCAGGATGCTGGGTAAAAATACTTACAGAGTTCCTTTAAAAAATCATATTTTACTTACCTACTCTATTTTTTGGGGGGGGGGTCTCCAGTAAGCAGGGCTAATCTTTGTTTTCAAATGCTGTTGCTAACCAGAATAATTTATCTCAACTAAAAAAAATATGTTTGGAGTTAAAACTGAATCTCTCCTCCACCCCTCCAATTCTCTCTCTCTCCTCCCTCCCTCCCTCTTCCCCCCCCTCTGTGTTTTTGCATGACATCTAACTCCAACCCAGGATTCAATTAAATACAACATGCAAACTGGTAGGTGGGATTTTAATCTATAACATGTGCCATATATTATACATATAATTTGATGTGTACAGTATGCCAGGCATAGAACAGAACTTTAATAGAGACAAAACTAATAGAAATAATATATTATTTCAAAAGCAATTAACTAAAGACCAAAGATTTAATCCTCTGACAATACATTGTTATGAAAGAATACAATCTTGTATTTCAGCCAGAGTAGTGGGTGGAGAGAGAGAGAGGAGGGGGGGAGAATTAATTTTCTCCAACTCTCCAACTTTATGGAAAGTGAACGAGCAAAATTGCTGCAGAAGAAACCAAGGCACTAAAATATGTGAGAATTACTTTTCAATCCTCTATGGCCAGAATCAAAACTTGCTTCAATATTCAATTCAAGACTTGCCTCATTACATAACATTTGACACTCTGAAAAAAATGATATTAAACTAGAGTTTATTATTTTAGTTTTGCCTCCTTGATTCTTTGCAATAGTTAAACTCTTGGCAAAAGAAAAATACATTGAATTAGATTTTTCATACTACAGCTTCTTTTATCCAGCACTTGGTTTCATAAGGTTTGGAGAGGGTCAATACAGAATTAATATAATATGTCCTTGATATCAATTTGCATATTGGCTGGAACATAATCTCCACTTACTTTGAGTTGTAAGGCCATTCACACCACCTATCTACTTAATGGCCATCTTGTCCATTAAGACTCCTGTACTCCTCAACATTGTAATTAATTACTTAAATAAGAAAGGGAGAGAACATTTTTCAAATCTGTAGGTGACACAAAATTGACTGAAAAATGGTTCTAAACAAATGATCTTAAATACCAATGTGAAAGGGAGAGAAATATGAAGTTCTCATTATTTATAATTACAATGTAATATATTTAAATTATACCTGATATTATATTATAAAGCAATATACTATATATAATATTATATAACAAACACAATAATATAGCATATAGACATACACATGCTAAAAAGGAAACAAAACTTTTCATACAAAAAAGAAGTTGAAGAGATAGATATTCAGTAAGTCGTGTGTCGTCCCCCCCGAAAAACCCAATTACCTGACAAATTTCAAGAAAGGGACTATTCCAGAGTATAAGTATCACCAGTGAGAAAGTCTGCCTTAATGTGATTACAAGATATGGAGTAAGATCTCACACACAGAAACATTTCTCCTAACAAAAATACTAACTGACAGTGGCCTGAAATAGTGAGAGCGATCCATCAAGTATCCTATCCAATATTGTTCAGTGGTTGACATGCCACAAAGTAATTCTTTACCCTGGCATGGTAGCTAATGTGTGACCAAGGCCGTTGCTTAAACAAATATGTAATGTCTGTAGCCATGTACTCTTCTTAGCAAACTGGATGCTACATTCTGGAACAGCTGTAACTTCTGGACAAAGTACAAGAATACCCTTACATAAAATCCATCTTTGGGTAAGGTTATCAGTGCATGAACAATAATAGTTGTAGTGAACAGTTCAGGATTGTTGGTCTAATCACTGAAGCTGGTAATAGGTGATTCTGGCCAGAGACAGCACTTGGTTATTAGAGGCCCAAGTGATCTCTCTGACCAGACACACCTATTATCAGCTTTGTAATTATACACTGATGGAATCTAGAAGCAACCCCAAACTACATATCTGTTCTTTTTGCGTAAATGCAAACTCACTGAGAACAGACAAATTTTACATGTGTTATACCTGGGAATTTTATTGGCTTACAAAATTGTAATCTAATCAGACTTTAATCTCAATTATGAAGTTTAAAAATAAAAATCAGATGCAAAGCATAGATATTTGGTTCAACAATAATACTTGTGAAAAAATATTAGTAGTGGATTGCAAATAGAATGAGTCAGTACTGTGTTGCAACTACAAAACAGGCAACTACAATCTGAATCAGGGGGTATAATTATTCCAGTTTATTCTATATAGGTCAGACTTCACTTTGATTATTGTGTCCAATTCTGATTGTTGCACTAAGAAAGAGTCAGCGGGTTCAGAGAAGGCCAATGAGGATATTAGGTGAATAGTATAAGTCCTTTGAAAAGGGATGGAAGAGTGGAAATGCTTAGCCTTGAGATTTGTAGAATGTAACCTTGGTGATCATCCAGTCCAATCTGGTCCCCAGTCAAAGAATGTATTACTTCAGCATTCCATCAGACTCCTGAGGCAGTCAGTTTCATTAAGACATTAAAGTGGTATACAACAGCATTATTCAAATACCTGAAATAATGTCACACAGAAGAAGACAGAGCTCTGATCTGTATCATCTGATATGGCAGGATATGACATAATGAATTTAAATTATTGGAAGGCAGAATCCAATTTTTAAAAAGGACATTTCTCTTAACAGTGGGAGCACATTCAATGTGGAAAGAAATACCAAGAAGAGTGATTTCTCCTATATCTCAGGATATATCTAATCAGAGAATGTACAACCATCTATTACAGGGGTGTCAAACTTGTGTCATCACAGCAGCATCACGTGTTGTATTGGGACTTTTCCCCCCTTCGCTAAACCAGGCGTGGGCGTGGCCAGCACGTGACGCATCCGGCCTGCGGACTCTGAGTTTGACAGCCTTGATCTATTGTGAATGCTTAAATATGGATTGCTGTACTGAGCAAAATGATCTGAACAGGACTTCTAAATTTGAGGTTTTGTAATTTCTATGACCCATTAACACACATTTCTCAGACAGCAAAATCAAATGACACTTCAGGTGAATATAAAAGCGTCTGTGTTCATTTCAGAGCTACCTTTTGAGTAAGTCTGATCTTATGTATGTTAAAACATACATTCAGTTCTTCAGGATCTTAAGTAAAACTTTCAAGCAACTTGTTAGCTAATCCACGGAATCAGACTGAACATGAAGCTTTTTGCTTGGAAACAAAAAAGAAAACGTGAGTGATAAACTTCTCATTTTCGATATTTGACTGGAAACTTAACCAGTCAACATTCTTGGCTATTTCAGATAATATGGTTTAGGGATAAAATATGGTTTAGGCAACATTAATTAAAAATATAGAAAAGTTATTTGGCAAGTTCCCAATTGATCCTGCTTTTGTTTTTCATTTTAGAACTCTGCATAAGTGATTTAAAGGCTCACTCAAGCATTACTTTACTACCAATAATAAATCCTATTTGTGTTAGCAATGTATTACTACTCCAATGGCTAGGTGGCATTATAAATTGCTAGTATGGAAATACTTGTTATAAAAATGAGGGGATATATTTATAGCACTACTATATGTTATAGCACCCATCCTAAATATGAGTTAGCTTTGTGGTTTGGCAGGTAGTTCAAGCAAAGAAGCAAATATTCACTAGTTTCACACTTTTGCCCATTTTTAAAAGAAAAACACTGAACCCAATTAGACCTATTTCTGAGGAGAAGCTCTAGCATTATCTATCAGCAATTAATAGAAAGAAATAAGGAATACTAAAGGACCAGAGATTTGCACCTTGATCTCCCCTTTCTAAATCAGAAATACTCAGTCTATGTTTCAATTATTTTTTTATAATCATGAGAAAGGTATACTGAAACATTACTCATAACTATGCACAAAGTACCTTTCTCTCACTTTTAGCAATATGTCACTACATTTTCAGGTTTAAAGAACAGACACTTATCCAAGATGAACAAATTCTATCAGCCTGTAATCCAACATTTCCCTTTTAATTTTTTTAAATATTATAGTATCTCCCATTCAAAGTCCCACAACAGATGAAAGATTCTTCTGAAACCTTTGACATGTCTTGTCTTCAGAGGTTACAGATGTATAGATGATAGTACCCAAATCATCTGAGATCCCACTGCTAGGCCCCTCAATATCTAACCTGTAATCCAAGCAATGGAAGCCACAGCAAGTCCAAGTAGTAATTTGACATAAAGTCCTGCATATATTCCTTACCTCTTTCGCTAGATAGCTAACTGGAAATAGGTAGAATTCCAAAGGAAAGCCACACAGTGGTTTAAATACATAGTTATCAACTATTATTCTGATTTAGAATGCTAGAAAGGTAACCTAACCTACATCAAGACTGCTGTGTTCAAGAAAGGATGTATAAGGAGGAATGCTTAATTGCCATCACATACTTTTTTGTTAAGAAAAAGATACACACACATACTGATATGTGCATTCAAAGTTTTAAATCTATACTTCAGTTATTTTTTAATTAATCAACATATCTGTGTTTATGTTTTTTTGCAAATGACATATGGGTAAATACTGTATGTTCAATATAATTTCATTTATTAGACAATCCTATGACCTGGTGAGCATCTTTTCAGAAAAAACATAATGCAATATGATGAGAATGAACATTAAATTTTAGGCTGACCATTTATTTATTTTTTTACTTCAATGCCAGGCAGTCCTGTGATCATCTAGGAACAGTATATCTGTTGAAATTACCAGATAAAGGCAAGTAGGAACAAGACTTGGAATCAGATTGGAGGAGGAAACATCTAAAGTCAAACCCTTAGACTTTTTTTTTGTATAATCTATTTTTTTCTGATAATAAAAATAGGTGTTAATAAGTTCAATTTTTTTTTGTTTTCATGCAAAAAGTCTACAAAGAGTTTCCAGTCAGCATTAAATAATGTCTTTTCTCTGGTCAAAGATGTCAATTTTGTCATCTCAGAAAGTTCCATCAACTTCACCATCCATTCCTCCATTATGGTTAATATAAAATCTTTCTACCTTTGTGCATATTATAATCTCACTGCAGTCATGTACAGAAATAAAATGCCGTGATTTTTTCAATTGTTTATCAATCAGTCTTAAAAGAAAAGCTCTGGTTTTAATTGTATATTAATATTTTAAATGCTCTGAATTAGTGCATGTGATTGAGTTTAAAGTTTTGACACATTCACAAAGCATGGTAAAATGTCCTCTCTTCTTGCTTACATTTTCAACTTAAATTTGAAGTACCTTTATATAGTCTAGTCCAGTGTTTATCAACTTTGGCCACTTGAAGAGGAGCACATGTTGTCTAGGGAATTCTAGGAATTGAAGTCTCTTCAAATGGCCAAGGTTGAGAAACACGGCTCTAGACAAATTCATCAGTGACATATACCAACAGTACATCTTTTTTACAAACATTCTTTTTAATATGACATAATGTAAATTTGAGTGTTCTAGCTGCATATTCTCCCAATGTTCCATTTGTATATTGTAACCAAAATGTTTAATCCATTTTATTATGCATTCTTTCACTTGTTCTTCTACTCACAACCAGACATTCTCTTACCTACTTTAAATCTTTCTAATAATTGTAAATAAGAGAACCATTGACAAGCGTATCCTCCTCCTGCTAAATTTTCCCTTGGTTTTATTTTACATTCCTCTTGACAAGCATCTAATATGATAAATTAGCCATTTGTATTTACTTATTATTGTCCTTCTATATTTCTTGTGTTGAGAGCACCAAAGGTATTTTGGGGCACATTCTGGGTTCATATCTATTTCATATTCTCAGTATGGTACATCTAACAAAATGTTTTTTTAATCTATATTAACCACAGCTTTGTCATACCATAAATATCCATATCCACTAAAATCTCAATTCATATCCTTACAACTCCAAAAGCCTTTTATTTTTCAGCAGCATCCACTCTTTCATCCAAATCAACAAGCTGCAAAATATAACTTCTTATCATATAAACCTCCTCTTTCTTTAACATCTTGTAACACCTTATATTTAATATGCTTTTCCCCCTTGCCACACAAATTTAGATTTATCTTTCTGCCATTGTTTAATTGGTATATCAGTTGTCAAAATAGGTATTGTTTGAAAGAAAAATAATATTCCAGTCAAAAATATTCATCTTAATCACAGAAATTATCTCCAACAATGGCAACTGTAATTTTTACCATCTTACTATTTTACCATTTTCACTTCATATCTTTCAAGATTTATATGATTTTCAATTGACTCAATTCTCCAATCTGGAAATATTTCAAAGAGATATTTATTTGAGGCATAGAAATATCATAAAATGTCATGGGATAAATGAAAAATGAAAAAAAAAAACACATACTTAACAGTCCTTAACAAAATGTCTTGTGTTCTAGGTTTCTTTTTTTAGACTAGATGTAAAGATTATAACTGGATTAGAACAGAAACTACCTAGTTAAACAACCTGTATCCCATAATGAGCAGCCTAATTCCATAGAAAACCTGGAAGTGGGACTTGGGAACAATGTCTGCCTCCTCCATTGTTCTTCAATTTTTGGTGATTGCAACCATGCAATTTTCTTGACAGTATTATGGAAATGATTTGCATTGTCTTATTCTGTCCTGCTTTTCATCTTTCCAGTCTAGCCAAAATAAAAACCAGCAATTCTCTGCAACTGTTTTTGACAATGGACCAGTTGTAAAAAAACAAAAATAGCAATTCAATTTGCTGTTTGAAGAAAAGAATAAGATTGTGAAGCCATCTAGACTGGCAATTTGGTAGCTCTTTAACACTGATAATGAACAATAAGTAATTCAAATTAGCTCATAGGTTTAGAACAAAGTTATCTCTTCAACCTGAAGTTAGTATGTGTCTCCCAACATCTGAGATAATTATACAATGTAGGAGTAGCTGAAGTCTACTGAAGTAAACTATAAAAGTAAGAGAAATAGAGGGGATATTTTCTGGTTAAACTGTTAAGATCACACACAAAAATTCCTGATCAAATCAGTCTATTATTTTAAAAACTTTAATCTGTACCTCCATAACTGTCTGGTTTGGTTCTGCTACCCAACAAGACAGACACAGACTTCAGAGGATAATCAGAACTGCAGAAAAAATAATTACTGCCAACCTGCCTTCCAT
>JANHFT010009045.1:152177-167177 GCA_032467955.1 Pseudoxenodon macrops
TGTGTGTCCAATCACACTTGGCCAATAAAGAATTCTATTCTATTCTATTCTATTCTATTCTATTCTATTCTATTATTACCATATTAGGCTTCCATTACAATATTCTTGGTCTACACTTTCTGATATAAGACTAGATTTTATGAGTTGTTGCTCATCTGCAATACTCTGATTCTCTTCCAATTCCCTATTTTCAGTCTATATGAATATTTGTGTATTGGGCATGATGAAAAGAAACTCTAGTAATAACAATATTCTCTGCTTCTCCCTTATTAAGGCATCCCAAAGAGAAACTCACTTCCTTCCAAATATTTCTTCAAATTCTATAATCTCTAGAATCCACTTACAGTCTTTACTAGGTAAGTTAGACATGAATGTATAGCACATGACATCCAAAAAAGATTTATCTTTTTAAATCACCCTTACTAGATAAGATGCAATAAAAATAAATCTTGCAGTAACCTAACTAATTCTGATCTAAAGTAAGAGCTGAATGTCTTTTTCCAAAAAACACCACCAGATCATTGTGATTTAGCTTAATTTGTGGGTACATGGGCACTTTGCACCTGCATTTTCAAGAACTGTAATTTATTCCAGTAGTCATACTTCACTTCTGTACTGCCATTTCAGTGGAAAGTAAATTAGTGCTATTCTTCTCAACATTTTCCTGATGGAAAGAAATTGAACATAGCACAAATCTATGGTTCTTTTGCAATATATATAAAAAAAGGATGGAGAATTATGCCTATCAAAAGGACATTTTATCTAATTCTTTCTAATTAGGGGAACATTTAAAAAAATGGAAGTCTTTCACACATTCCAAGAAAAAGTAGACATCTCCTATTAGATGTTCAAACAGAAAATTAAGACAGATCAAATCTGAACTACACATCTTTAGAACAAATCTGAATTATACAGCACTAGGGAGATGCTACGGGTCAATTTCAAGGACCCTGCCTGGGGCTCAGCTGAAACTCAACCATGGAACAAAACTAGGCTGATTTCAGATTCAGCAGATCAATGAGGAAAGTTTCCTACACATTGAATCTATACCTTGATACTCCAGGAGAGATTCTGGAGCCGGAATGATACACAAACATATATGTAAAATAGTTACTTTCCTGAAATCCTAATCAAAATGCCAAAGTGAAAGGAGGGAAAGGAAAAAGCATGACTAATTGATAGCTTCAGCTTCTAATTACAGGGAGTGGTTTTCCCAGGAGTCTCAATTGACAATGATTTGAACTATAATTGTTGAAGTAATATAGCAAAGGAATGTCTTAATGCCATTTTTCACTTCTCTTTTCCAGAATCAGACAGATTAAAAAAATTTTTTAATAAAGACTCTGGGATTTGGGATAGTGTAACCTCATTTGATTGCCTGCAGGTGAGTGCCATGGCTCAGGACTTTTCACCAAGTTTCAGCCCTACCTAAAGTACAAGGACATTGCTACAATGACTCATGTCCTCATTATTATATGGTTAAATATATAGGGTTCTCTTTTACTGATCTGTGCTATGGACCCTATACTGTCCTTCTATAGCAAGGCTGTCAAACTCGCGGTCTGCGGGCTCCATGCGTCAAACGGACTGGATTCATCACGCACTGGTCATGACCATGCCTGGTTTAGTGAAGGGGGGAAAGCCCCAATATGTCATGTGATGCCGCCATGACGCCGTGAGTTTGACACCCCTGTTCTATAGAGTTTGGGCTGCAATTTAAAGTGCTGGTGCAATTTAAGTCAGCAAAGGCCTTTAAGACTCTACATTTGAATGGATTTTGCCAGGAAAAGTAGCTAGTGATTACTACTACTGATTACTACAGGTGGTCAAGGTCAGAGGTGCTGCTCAAAACAGTTGAATAAACATTAAAAACAATTGTATTCCACTATAAAATAATTTTAAAAGTTATAGACAATTCTATTTTTAAAACAATAACAATATCAAGTTGGGCTGTTTTCCAAATGGAAAATGAAACTTTGCGACTATATTCACACTTCAAACATTTCCAGTCTTTTTATTTTTCACCCTTGTGTGAGGTACTTTCATACATTATAACCATGGCATAAGTAAACTAAGGGGAAAGGTAATGTCTTGAATAAGATAATAAGATTTACTACCATAGACAGGGTTAATTGGGGGAAAAGTCCAGCAGATAGGATGAAGAGCACCAGCAAATCTAATGGCCTAGTTCTTGCTATGTCTTCTGGAATGCACACATTCAAAATGGAAAATGCCAAGTTGGTTGCATTTAATTTCCTATTTTCTACATATAAGTTTGCTTCATTGGAGTCAAACTTAATCATCTATTTTTTTAAAAATCTGCCTAAAATCGATGGACCTTTTCACATGTTACTCCTAATATATGTGTTTGGTACACAATTTTCCTAATATATGCCGTTTTTCTAGGTAAATTTATCCTAACATAATAAGTTTTACATGTTATATTCATTTTACATATATGTTGGACATACAGTATTATCTCTTAAAATATACATATTTATATGTATTTTTTTTAAATAAATTGGGCTGAAAGATGCATTTAGGAAAGCATTAATATCTCATTGCAACTCTGTATTAGTTCTGATTCTGGTTTTGTGCTCAAGACTAAGTAAGTTCACAGGCAAATTAAATGGGCCACATTTCTTTCCTGTTTCTGCTTAGATGTGTGAATTTCTAGCAGCTAAAGTCAAGCACAAGCAAGAGTCAAAACAGTCATTATACAAAATGCATGTCTGCCTCTGAAAAGACTAGCTGTGTATTGTGTCTCTATGTCACAATATTTTGCATTTTCTTCTCTCCCTTTCTGCTCCATATTACTGGTATCTTCTGATAGAAATGGAAACATGAGAACATTATGGACATGGTTACATTCAGCTAAGCAGTACTAGGCGGGAGATACAGCTAGTTATGTGGCGGCTTATGGACTGGGTTTCAAGGATTCAATAATCTCCTAGGAACTAGAGCTGCACAGGTTACTATTAAAATAGAAATATATACAATTCAAGTTATTGGAGAATATAGCTCAAAGAAATTAGCTGGTTATGCAAACAAATAATTTGAATGGTATAATGAGCTGATGTCATTTTAGGTCCTAGATTTCTAATGGACACCATCAAAACTGACACTAGTCAGAGAATAGAAAAACTCAAAGAAATAGTTCAAGGTTGAAAGGTGTGGAGAGACCTGGCCCATAGAATCACCAAGAGTTGGATCCAACTGAATAAATACCCTATCATCATCATCATCATCATCCTCTCTAATTGAACAAGAAAAATATTAGGTAGTAAACATCAGGAGTCTGGTAACATCTTTTCAGACTAACACATTTTAAAAAGCATAAGCCTTTCGCGTACAGCACTAGTCATCAATGTAGGGAATGTGCATGCATCCCAATGCATATCTATTACTAATTCTATTCAAACAGCAACATTGTGCAACAGAACAAAAAAGGTGAGATTCCTGGATTATAAAGTAGCATATTTAGGAGCAACATGTAAAATATTATTTCCATAATCCTTCAGAATAGTTTACTGTACCTTTACTTTCAAACTTAAACACACTGCAAATCATAAAATCATAGTGGTGAAAGGGATGACCCTAAAGGCCATCTAATCTGCTAAGTGCATGATCAGTAGAATGGTTCTGAAGGATTGTCTGGATCCTTTTCAATCAGGATTCAGATCTGGATGGAACAGAAATGGTATTTGTCAAGCCTTTGGATGATATCTAGCATGAGCAGGATGGCGGATGTAAGTCCACCATTGCTTTACATGACCTCTTGGCAACTTTAAATACAATTATAGTATCCTTCTAGATTGACTCAGAGTACTGATGGTGGGTGGCACAATGTTCTGGTTTACCTTCTTTCTCCAAATCATTTCCAGTTGATAGTGTTTGGGGAAGAGAATCAAGACTGGCTTTGGGTTTGGTGATTCTTGGATACTGTTTTTGGTGCTGAATGAAGTTGCACTACTCCAAAATGACCCTGTGAGTATCTGGGGGATAGGGTCCTCCTGTATTGACAAGTCCTGCTCAGTGAGCAAGGTGCAGTCGTGGCTAGGTGAGGCTTAGAATAACTTTGTAATGTGCATCAGCCTGTTCTTAGATCAAAAGGCCCTAGGCATAGACATTCATGACCTGGTCAGCTCCCAGTTGTACAACTGTAATGTGCTCTACATGAGGCTGTCCTTGAAGAACATCTGGAAACTTCAGCTGGTGCAAAATGTGGCAGTATGAACAATTATGTGTGTTTCTCTTAGAATACATGTTATACCTCTGCTTCACAAGTTGCATTTCTTGCTAGTCTTTTTTGGTCCAATTCAAAATGCTGGTGTTAACCCTTAAAGCCTTTCTTGGCAGGAGTCTGGGTTACTTTGCCTGCGTTCATCTGCCATCCTGCCATATCCAGCAGAGAGAGCATGTCACAAGTTCCATCAGTTAGCTTGCTACATTTGGCAGGCTCTAGGTGGTGGATCTTTTCTGTGATGGCCTCACATTATGGAATCTCCTCCCCTCCCCCTCCCCCCTGCCTGAAAGTGAGATTGGCTCATCACTTCTGAGCTTCCAAATGTCCCTTAAGATTTATTTATGCCAGCAGGGGTGGGTGAACCTTTTATGAGGTGAGTCTTTTATTATTAGCTTTTCTTCATCTATTAACTTCCTTGTCTGTTTTGTTTTTTATGGTTTTAAATGTTTTTATTGTTGTTAAGTGGTTTTATGTATTTATACACTGTTTTAGCTTTGTTGTATGCTGCTCAAAGTCACTTTTAATAAGATGGGTGACTATATATGTTGGATAAATAAAAAAATACCCAGCCTCTGTGAAAAAACTCTAGGTCATTCCACCAAGTGGCGGCCTGCTTCACTGGCTAAACATCTTATACAATCAACAAGTGCCTCCTAGCTTGAACCTGTTTTCTTGTAGTTTTAACCTGGCTGACACTTCTGGGGCAACAGAAAACACATTCTTCTCTACAACAAAAATCCAGTTTCAGAAATTACTATCATATCATCATTAGATGCCTCTTCTCATGGTGCCTAGTTTCTACAGTATATTCCTCCCAATCTAAATAGCCATTCTCTGAACTTTCTCCTTTTTGAACTGAGGTATCAAAATAGAAGTCAGGATTCCAAATATTTGCCCAGTAGAACTGAGTACAGGTAGTCTTTGCCTTACAATCAATCATTTAGGGACTTTTCAGAATTATAACAATACTGAAAAAAGTGATTTATGTCCTATCTTCACACTTGCAGAATTCTCTTGGTCAGAATTCTCTTGCAATTGGGTTTGGCAAAAGAAATGCTGCCACTGTAATTGCATCCATTTCCCCACTCTTTGCCACCCAACCATGCTGGCTGCCCTCCGTTTCATCTAGAAAAAATTTGTGGGAGAACCTGCTTTATGTTTTCTTTGGAACTTCTTTGGTGTGGAGGGTGAGAGGGAGGCACCTGTTACTGTTTGATCCTTTATTTACAGTCTGAAATGTGAATCATTTTAGGTGCAACACAATGTAGACGGCTAAAATATCTTCCATTTCAAAGTTCTTCTAAAACCAGCCCAAACTTAGCTTTAGTTTAGGAAGCCATGTTGAAGTGGCTCTAGAAAGAGGACCCTCAGCAAAAGGTTGGGCAGAGCATTTGAGCCACAGAGATGCACATCAGGGTAAAATTCAAAATTGTTCCCTATGGGATCTGTGGGCGTGGCTTGGTGGGTGTGGCTTGGTGGTCATGTGACTTGGTGGATAGGCATGACCAAGTCGACATCACTTCTTTGCCCTAATGACCTACAAAAAGAAAATATACCAACTATTATACACAAAACAATAAAAGAGGTACACAATACTTATATAAGAGCATTATGTAAGTATTTGTATACCTCTTTTATTGTTTTGTGTATAATAATTGGCATATCATCTTTTTGAATTTCACCCCTGATTTGCAGTCCTATTATCTGTTTCTAGCCATCTGGACATTGAAGTTAGATTCAGTCAGATTTATGGTCAAGTTGGCCGGAAGAGGTGAGTGGTGAGCGGACGACTTTCACCCCTGCACATACAAATGCAAGAGAGAAGATACAGTGAAAGAAAGAATAATCACTTATCCCTTCGCAATCTCAGAGTAAGTGCCAGGATCTCACACCCACTCCAGTATAATGTAAACAAAGTTGTCTTGTTCTTTATCAAAAAAGGGGAGAAATAATTAAAAGCTATTTTCCCCTATAAAAATGAATGAAGATCGTAGAAAAAGGCAGAATAAAATTTCAGCACAGCACAGCATAGCATAACATGGCATGGCATAACATAACTTTTATTTATAGAGTTTGGATTTGGCTGAAGCTTGAAATGCATTATATGCATGCAATGATAAGGAGCAACGTTTCTTCTACATTAGCATAGCGTCAATCTCCTTCCTACCTATTTGATGAGAATATTTGGGGATACAAAACCTTGTTATAAATGCATCTCACAACAGAGAGTAGGCTAAATTTGGCCATCGGTAATGGTATTAATAGATATGAATCTATACAAGTCAAGCAATATGTCTCCCAATGGATGGCCATTCTCTTCTTGTAAACTGGGGTGTATACTCAACCTGCAAAGAAACCTGTGGTACAAATCCATCCTTTTAAAGGGCTTTCCATTGACTCTGTGCTTCATCTTTTGGATTTCTGAAAATGATGCTTTGTGATTTCCATGTGAAAGACAAGCCATTCAAATAACTCCATGAAAAGGGGGAAGGGAGTCTTGATTTCCTGAGTTTCAACAGATGTCATACTTAATTGGTTGCAAAATAAACCAGAGACACAGTCAGCTGGTTTGCCTAGTTTCAGCTGTGCAGACACTTTCCAACATGTGCATTCACCTCCTGTTTTCCGATAAAGGGCTGGGTGGTGTGAGAATCAAACTTCCCCAAAGGTGCAAAGCAATATGCATACTGCATGGAGTGTTTGGGGTTCTATTAAAGAAGACGCAAGCTGACAGCTGAGAATGCAATTAAAAATATAACAAAGTAACCTCAAAATATTATTTGGAAGGAAAACATTATGGCTGGTTTTACTTACTAGGTATTCCAGGTTTTACATCTATAGCATTTTGTGTTACCCATTTTTCTACCCACCTGCTCAGTTTTATTCTACATTGAAGATTACTCATATGTAAAATTATTTCAACATAATTCATGCTGTGTCATCCATAAACTTTCCCTGGTCAGAAATCACCATGTATGGCACTGTTAAAATACAGGCCAGGAAGATATGAACACGCCTCAAGGGTTGTTTTAAAAAAAAATCAGGTCAGTTACAATAAAAATAAGTTATTATGCTTTGTGTACTGCCATTCTACTTCTTAAAATTTAGAGGCCCAGATTTGTCATGGTGAAAGACAACTATTGTTGAGCAAAATACTCCTGCTCTCTTACTAGACATGGAAAAGTTCTGTTAAAGCCCCCAAAGAAGTCCCTGAACTATAAATAAAAATTGACTTTGATATGCTGTTTTCCAATGTTCAAATGTCACTGTTAGAAACGATGCCTCAGTCTTGTAAATTTGTCATTGTTACTATTATTATTATTACTCCTGTTGCCAATGGTGGCTGAAGTAATACTGACTCATTGACGCTAATTCATTAATTGATGGGATGATCTGAATTCAGATCTTGGTATGTGGCTTTGTGTTTTACCCCCTTTTCTACCCCAGTTTTTAAAACATTTGTACTTCAAACATGAGCAAGGTCAAAAGAGCTCCATTCACCTGTGACAACCAAACTGAGCACTGTTCGTCCCTTTAGTTGAGAAAATCAGGTCTCAAGTGTGAAAGGAAAGAGCTTAATCCCCAGAAAAAATCAAATTCCCCAAATACATTGGAGAATAATCTGTTTCTGAAGATGGAATTAAAACACACACACAATACCCAGGAAATTCCTTATACTTAAGTCCAGGTTTGCTAATGCACAGGGATGCTTTTTAAAGGTCTGACTTGGCAGATGACCTCTCTTGTTTGTTCATATGTGTTTTCCAAAATATAAAAGTGAAATAGAGTCCCAAAGGCACTGTACTTGAAAGGTTATGAGAGTTAGAGATTTTAACCATGCCTGCCAAATCAGCAGATGGCTTGTGATTATAATTATATGCATCAATAAAACGAATAATCTTACAAAATTTGAATTTCTACTAAAGTAAGGGATTTAATAAGCAGATGCAACAGAATGCATTTTCTTTAACCCTTTTTGTTAAGAGTGACAGCTCAGATACAGAACCCAACAAGTTCTGCTCAAGTAACTTGTTAAGTTAAACATTATGTATTTCCTTTCTATAGCATGAGTGATCTTTGGCCGAATAATTATTTTGCTTTCACTCAACATACTACCCTGTTATCTTTGCTTCCAAATATCATTTATAGAAAAGTCATGATCCTTTGACAAAAGCTGATAAATATAACAGATCCTTATTGACAAAAGATTGTTTGGGAATTTCATCCAATAGACTTTGGATCCGAAAGTATCTTGTTACTTCTACTGAATTTTAAATGTGTTTAAGGTCTGCATATAAAAATCATATGTGCTACTCTTTTTTTTTTAAACCATTCATTGCATGTCTACAATTGGATATATAATGTTTAGTTGATAATATAAAACTTAGATATAGCACAATAAATTGGTAGGCACAATTATAAAGTGAATGTCCAAATCTAAACTAATGAGTAGTACATTTTTATATAATCCATATGCACAGCTTGAGAGTAAACAGTGAAATCCAGTAGGCTTACTTTTAAACAAATATATTTAGGATCAGGCTGCATGAGGCAAATGTAAAGGAGCACATTAAGTTTAAATTGCTGGGCTGTTTTTACGAGCACAAAATAGAAAAAGAGCAATTTTGTTTGCAAATGGATTTATATCTTCATACTATAATTAAGGGACAAGAAAATGTCATTGAAGAACAATTTGGTTCAGCACGATGAAAACATAGTCTCCTTTGGAGATAAGTCCTATTTAATGTTTGATTGCATTTGGACATTGTAAATATCACTTACTGGCTACAGAAGCAGTTTTTGAGCACTGTTTTATTCAGTATCATACATCTGATATTGATAGGACTAAGAATTTTTTGATCATTACTTTTTTTTTTCATTGAGAATAAACAAAACCAGTTTTTGATACTATGTAAATCTTTGTTTTACAAGGTTGATACAAATATGGCTTTTCAAAATATTAACATTTAATTTTGCATGTACAACCAAAGAATGATATTTCAATAGAAATAAAGTGAATGTCATCCTTCTATATCAGATATCATGTGGGTAAATATGTTCTTTTGAAAACTGAGTATTGGTAATAATTCTAAGTAGTTTTCAGGATAAAATATTTCAATAACTTAAAAGAACATAAAATCATTTTAAGAAGGATTCTGTGATAGAATAGCACAGCTCCAAATCACACGTCAAATGAAAATAGCTTTGACAAATGCAATTATGATTTGAGGGGGAAAATATATAGAGGAATGCTTAGATACATCATTTCAATTAGTTTGCTTACAACAACAAACTTAAGCACCCAGAATATTCCGTGAAGCTCAGGATCTTTGCATATCTTGTTTTTGCTAGAAAGTTTTCTATCAAGATATTGTTGGCTTCTTGTGTAAGTGAGTTAGTGAGCAGGTGAGTGAGAGAACAGTCACACTGGCAAAAAGTTAACTTTTGACAGGATTTACACATAAGCCAAAATTTATGGAACACACCCCTCCATACACACACAAGCAAACATAGTAGGAACAAACCTTAAAACAACTCAATCTATCTTGACTCCTCTCTTCCCAAGATACTGTACCTCTAAGACTTTCTCATTATCTGTTCTCTCCCTTGGAATTATTTTATTTTTCATTTGAGTGACAAATGGAACCTAACTTTTTTTTTTGTAAACAGTCTAAGCTTTTCTCTTTAAAACACTTTTTTTAAAAGTTACCATACAGTTAACATTCTATAGTTAACACAAGCCTTGACTTGCAATGTTTGAGTGATTCTATAAAGATACTTAGATTTCAACCACTGCTGCATTTTTGTTGTTATATAGATAATAAAATGTTGCAGCCTGGGATATTATTTTCTATAAATGCCTTGATGAAATTATTCTATATTTAAAAAGCATACATGTCATCTTCTTAAATTGAAAGAAGGGGAGTTCCCATATCTATAAATAATAGGAATGAGCCTGTAAATTGAAACTTGATTAAAACTCTTAAAAAGTCAAGAAAGAACTTCATTCTGCACCACGCCATGTTTCAGTTATAAAATGATAAACTTTTTGAAGGTTGCAGGGTCTACTTCTAATGATATTTTTGAGTTACTCATGAAAAGCATGGGAGGAATCAAGCAAATATATTAGATATTTGAAATATTCTTCAATAATCTGGTGGCTATATAGAGAGATATAATGCCCAGAAAAATTGTGTAGCCATAGTTTTTTATGAATACATTGCAAAATGTTCAGTTAGAACTTGAACCTGGCATGTGGTCATTTTGTAGGTTTGTAGACTTAACAAATACATGTTTTTTATTACAATTCTACAAATTGTCTAAACAATCACTGGATGCTACTCTAAAAATTTTCTATGAGAAATTACAATTGTAGGCACGATGTTAACTTACTGAAGAAAAACGAACCGTAAAAACATAAATTAGAAATGTTTCATTTTAAAACTCTAGCTGAAATGACATGCTTTCCTGAGAAATGTAATGCGATTTGTAGATAGACTTGCTTGAATGCAGCATTACTTTTTTCACTATATTTTATGTTACTTTTGTAGCAGTTAACAGTTTTGTAGAATTAAACAAACATATGTGTTACTGGGTTACAAACACTCAGGAACATATGGTACAATTGTAATTACTAACTTGAACTTGACACACTTCTAATTCAGCTTTCCTAGCAGAAGAAATTGAAGGTGTAAAGAACAGTTGTAGATGAATAACCTGGTACACAACATGCACATATTGCTATTCATTCTACTCACAATTTAACTTTTAAGCATTCATAAAGGGGATCTGAATTTTCAGCATCTGCTTTATAATGAAGGTACTCTCAAATAATATTAATTCTGTGTTTGTGGTCTTCTACCCACGTTAATATTTTCATCGATTGCAGTATGCTTTGATTTGCAGTTTTATGTTGCAATAATAAGCCTCTTTTCTCATTTCAAATTTGATATATATTTGACATATCAAATTTGTGGTGTTTGCTTTCAAATAAATGTGTTCAGCTAGGTAGAAAACTTTCAATAAGCCTCTTATAAATACTTGAATAAAAATATAACTTATAGAGGTTTGTAAAATATCTCAGAATGCTTGCTTTCCAAAATACAGTAACTAAATAAAAAAGAGACTATACCAACATGGTAATGCATTTGAAATTTTAACTATTAGTCAAAGGCAAATAACAGCATAATGATTTTTATCAACAGAGACATTCAAATGCATATCTTACACATTTGTAATTGATGTTCACTTTTCATTTATTACTTTGGTTTTGAAGGTAAGAGCAGAAGAAAGTATTTCAGGTAGCACGACTTTCCTACAACTTCCTGTTACCATTTTCCCCCCAGAATATGAACAACAACAAGATAATATATATATCTACAGAAATATCCTTTGATCTCCTAAACTCAGTGATTGCTACTTCAACAACAAAACCATACAAGTTTGATTAGCTGCCATTTTTACACTTTTATAGATTTTATGACTGTAATCAAAAGTACCTTGCATTCTTCTTTTATTTTTTAACTAAAGCATGGAGACTTTGACTTGGATGTAATGCTATGGCTTCTATTTGAAATATTATTTTATGAAAACATCATCTCCAATGCCATTTTTCTTAAGCACTTGGCAAGTTGATGGAAATGTGAAATTAATCCACAGTTATGATTGTTCTATAGCTTCAAGCACTTTCAGTTCCGCAGAGAACTAGAAAAGAGTAGGTTCTTGCAAAGTTGACCATATAGGATGAAGAAACAGCAGAGGTAGCACTTATTAGATTCAGATATGACAAAAGAATACATTTCTCCCCACTACCACCTCTTAAGTCCCCCACAACATTAAGTTCACTGAGCATCCTTTCCACTTTACTTTAGAAATTCAAAACTTTTGTAAAGATGACAAAGAGAGGAAAAAGCACCATGTCTTTTTTTAAATCCCCTATACTGGAGTGGCATAAAAGCTTTCCTTGCATTATGACCTACTTGTCCAGAAATGGACTTCCAAGCCTATGCTTAGGCTAAAATTTGCTCTACTTTCTCCCCAGGGCATAATTGTCAGACTGACTTACCGTGTGCCTTTTAGCCTTTGTTCTGTCTCTCGCGCTGACATCAGGGAAGCAGTGATGTAGAATAACGCAGGGGTGGGCTAGGTTAGTCCAGTGTTTGTGTCGTTGTGTGGTGTGCAGGGACATTCTGTGATACTCTAGTGAGCTGCTAAGCTTTTTTTGTAGGCTTTGTGTCATTTACTTAACGACCAATCTCATTAGCTGCCAGGGTACAATGGGCTGATGCATTTTCTATGTACATACTCCACACGCTGACCCTCAAGGTTGCCGAAGGTCTATTTAATCAGTCAGATGCTGAATATATTTGCAGTAAATCACAAAAAAAAAAAGACTACAGAGGTATCTCATGAAGCTTTAATGTTTCTTGGGAGCTTGTTGAAGGGAAGAGGCATGAGATTTAAACATAGACAATGGGGCAGAATGGAATGGGACAGTAGGAAAGCGTTGCACTGGTGACCTTTAATAATTGTCACAACTTTGTCACCTAGATCCTGACCATTTGTGAATGTTAATTTCTGCATACAGATCACGCTTCTGTGTTAATTAGATTTTCATCCTGAAATCCCTCTAAACAAATGAAACAAAATAAGATGAATCTTTTTCCCCCACACACACAGGTGGGCAAAGGTGGGCTTTCCTTGCTCCCTCATTCCACGCAACCTCAGAGCTGGCATTCATGAATCTCTGCTCTCTCTTCAGTTACAAGCCACAAACCCTTTTAACTCCTATGAAGAATGACATGCTCAAAACCCCACTGAATGACGACAGCTGTCCATAAGTATCAGGGAGAGTTCTATTGTCCAACTTGTCCCTAGATAAAATGAATACTTTACAGCAGAGGCTGTTCAGCTTGGCTAAAGAGTATGGGGATAAGGGGAGGAGGTCACTGGAGATTTCGCTCACTAATTTAATCTGGGAAAAGGACAGGCACTGCATCTCACTTGAACAGACTGGCGGCAATCTGGGCACTCACAGAACTATCTCCTTTTGCCTGTGCTCTATTTATTCCTTATCTCTGTTTACCAACCGCTAGGTCCCTTTCATTCACACCATGAGGCCGTTCTCCTACTATCAGTCAGCAGCTGACACTGTAGAAGAGCCTCAAAGGCAAAAAAAAGAAGAAGAAGGGGGGGGGGTCAAAACTAAACCAAAGCTGTATAAACAATGAAGCAGCAGAAGTAAATGCATAAATCCTAATTCTTAACCCAACCCACAGGGTGTGAACAGAACCTTTATAGTAAATCCAGCAAGCCCAGCGTAATGAGCTATGGGCTAGAGAGGAAACATGGATAGCCAAATATCATTCATGAAATCATCATCTCAGGAAGAAACACAAATGCACACATTTTATATGCTCAACATGGCATGTATGGCAATTGCTTTACTGTTTAAACTTTATCACTCAATATGCTCATCAGGCAGAAATGAGTCAGATTCGCTTAGCAATCCCTGGATTAAAAGTTAAGGAGTGTTTTTTTTTAAAGACTATCAAACTTTTGATAAATGTTTCATTCATTGCTGGATTTTAAGTACAGACATAAGAGAAGATAGACAGGAATGATATGCTCATTTCTATAGTACTGTAATATTTCTATGGCACTGTACTGTATTAAGCATAAAGTCAGATTTCCCAAAGTAATGCCTTCCAGAGGTTTGGAATTCAATAACCTTTGCACCTTTGCACCCAGGACAGCATTGCCAGTGGCTGTTCTAAGTGATCTAGTCAAATAATTATAGCAAACAAATAAGCAAAAACTCATATGACTTCTACATATAACTTTTGTAAAACTTTAGAGGATGTGAAAGAAGGTGGGTCAAAGTATAGGAAAGAAATATTTCCTCCCACTTTCCACTCTGTGCATAAGACAAAAATATACATGACTTCCTTCAGGAATATATCTGACTCTTGAATTTTGAAATTATGTATTCAGATTTAATTCTGAATTGTAAATTCCGTTCACTTTAACCAAACATAAACAGCTGCTTAAATTGTTTTACTGTTAGGGAAAGGAAACCTAATGTATTTATTTACTCATTTAATATAAGCCAGAGAGTAGTCTCCCAGACAGTAGTTTCAAAGTTGTGTAGAATAAAATAATAGCACAAGAAAATGGGAAACGTGTTGAAACTATTACCTGGTACGTTTGAAAAGAACTAGTCTGCTTTTTATAAAAAAAAATGAAAGTAATAGATTATATCATTCAAAACATTTCAGATACATTTTAAGGATTGTTGGAAAAATAGTGACAGAAATATTGATCATTATCAAAGATGATCTATTATGACAAATTTCAGATTTGATTTCCACCTATATGCATTATGAGCAATGAAGTCTTTAGTACTTGGATCCTTTTTTTCCAAATGAATTAATGAATTAAATTTATCCTTTCACCAGCTGCTAGGCAGCAGATGGAACCATTTCTGAAGCCTTGTTGAATTCAGTCCATAAAACTCATTTCCTAGGATTAGCAGTCCAAAGTTTCTTTTAATGTTTATACACCGCTTGGGATTTTAAATTTCACGATGCTGAACTTTTAGCTTGATAATGATTTCTCTCTTGAAGTTTTATATCAAAAAAAAACTTAACAACAGTCTTCTCAAAACAAGGTAGGCCATAGAAAATTTGAATTCATTTAAACAGCAAACAGGTAAACCAAAGGGGGAAGTTGCTTGCATTATCTAAGTGCCATAA
>JANHFT010009045.1:172177-181794 GCA_032467955.1 Pseudoxenodon macrops
AATTTTTAAAAAGAAAAAAAGGAAAGAAAAACCCCTTTCCTGCCAAAATTTAATCCAAAAGTTATCTCTCCTTTATGGACCCATGTTTGCAACTTGCTGAAATTTTTTGGCCTGTACAGTAAAATCTAGCTAGATGAAGACTACGATCCCTCTCCAAAAAATTCCACATTATTTCACAATAAGCAATGGAAGCGCTTTCCAATTCTAACTGTACAGTTTTGATCCATAAAATTCACATGAAAGGCAACTATATTTCTACATGCCTTCTATATCTCTGGAAAGAAGGAGCTGCTTGAAACATATATGTTTAAGTGTTAAACCAGTTTATCTTGATACTTACTCCTATCTTTTAACAGAATACCTTATGCCATCAGACTTGAAATTTTGGGCTTAGACCACTTAGAACTTCGCCGTCTTCGATCTGACCTAAAGCGTAGTTCATCAAATTATCTGCTACAATGTCCTACCAGTCAATGAATACTTCAGCTTCAACCACAACAATACATGAGCACATAATAGATATAAGCTTCTGGTAAACCACTCCAAACTTGATTGCAGAAAATACGACTTCACTAACAGAATTGTCAATGCCTGGAATGCACTACCTGACACTGTTGTTTCTTTCCCAAACCAGAGGTGGGTTCCTGCCAGTTTGGACAGGTTCGCTAGAACCGAGAGTGGGAATTTCCCCCCGCCCGCCAAACCAGCAATGACAGCCGACTGGACACCCCTCCAAACCGGTCCTCCAGCTCAGAATCGGTGCTCCAGCCTCAAATCGTGCAAAGCCTTCTGCGCATGTGCAGAGGGTTTTCATCCGGAAGTGATTAGGGCATGCATGCAAGCAATGCTCACGCAGGCACGCAAAACACACACTTCCAGCATGACTCTGAACCAGTAGGGAAGATAGTAAGGAATGGGGTATGCTCTCAATGTATACTCTAATGGCTAGCCCTATCAGTGTTGGTGGTAGTGGTCTTGGATATGCTTTGGTTGCACTGTTTACTATTAGCTTATTTAACAATTCCTTGATTGTGGTATTGTTACTTCTTGATAGTTGGTGTGATGTTAATCTTGGTATTAATCTATGCTGATCTGGGTGTGGATGGCTGGTAGGATGATGTTTTGACCTTTTTGTTCCCTTTTTGGCTCATTGTTTGTTTATTTTGTACAATATATAGAAGTTGTTTATGCCTATGTGTCTATTGATGGTAACTTTGTCTGAGAGACAGGCTTCCAGAAATTGTCCATTGTTTTTGGACATGACTTGGTCTAGGATGGTCACAGTTTCCCAGTTGAAACTAGTTATGTCTATCCATATGTTGAGAAATTAAAGAGTTTTCATCATGTCTTTTAACTGCTAGTTGGTGTTCATGAATGCATTATACTAGTTTTTTTCCCTGCTTGTCCCATGTAGTGGCTGTATAGTCTTTACAGTGTAGAAGATTCCTGGTTTTTTTTTCTTCTGGAACTGCTGGGTCTTTTATTTATTTTTATTTACTTATTTTAGAAATTTTATATTGCCGCCTATTTGCACATGGCGACTGAAGGTGGCTTACATGGATATAAAAACCATATAAAAAAATAAAAAGAAGAAAAAGAAGAAGAAGAAAATAATAAAATAGTAAAATAATAACCACCAGGCCCCCATTCCAGTGTCAACACACTTTCATACAAACCATTTAATGGGCTCCATCCCGCTCTGCGTTCCCAGGCCCTCTTACAGAACCACGTCTTCAGTGCCTACTGAAAGTGTGTTAGAGTGGGAGCCATTCTAATGTCTGAGGGAATGGAACCCAAGGAATGGAACCCACAACATTCCTTGCATCCCCACTCTAGTGGGGCAGGTAGATGTGATCGGCAAGAAACAGTCCCTTAGAAACCTGGTCCCAAGCCACAAAGGGCTTTAAAGGTGACAACCAGCACCTTGAATTTCATCCAGAAGCAAATCGGCAACCAATGCAATTCCTGCAGGAAAGGAATGCACACTGAGGTCTGCACAAAACCATGCAGGCTGCTGCATTTTGCACCAACTGAAGCTTACGGATGCTCTTCAGGGGCAGCCCTATGTAGAGTGCATATAAATAAATATTTTATTTGGAGGGCAGGTTTGCGTGCTATGCACATTCCATGTGGTTGTAATAATCTGTTGGCAGTTTCTGAGATGTTTTTGATGTATGGCAATGTTATACTTTTTGCAACATGTTGGTTGTGCTATATTGGGTTGAGTGGTCAGGCACTTTTTGATGAAGTTGCACGGATATCCATTTAGTTGGAAGATGTATAGCTGATCTGCTTCCTTTTTTCTGATGTTCAGGATTGGCACAGTGTGTTTATGCTCATCTGAGTAGAGTTCTTACACAGTTTCTCTTGTAAGGTTGGGTTATTGCTTGGTATTGGAATACTTGATTAGTGTAGGTATACTTTTTCGGTATACTTATATTTCTAGTTTAACATCATAGGAGTGTCTGCTGATCAGGCTATCTAGGAAGGATAGTGAGTTGTTGTTTTCCTCTTCCCTGATGAATTGTCTTTGTAAACCACCTTGAGTCACCATGTGCGAGTAGGTGGTAATATAAAATTTCTAAATAAATAAATAAAATTGGATTTATTTGAAAACCTTGTTGATGGTTTTGTGGGTATTCTCTAATTGGTCCCTTTTTATTATGGTGAAGATGTCATTTACATAGCTGATCCATATTTTGTGTTATGTTATTAATTCAGACATTGCATTATGACTTCTACTGTGAGTCCTAAAAGCATGATCCCATAGGTGTACTTTTAATTTGTTAATAAGTTTGTCCTTCGAATTGAAAGTATTTTGTTAGGCATAATAAGAATCATATTTCTGGATGTTTCAATGTACATGTACTTGGTTAAGTTAGGTGTGCTGTGGAACAATGCTGCTATACATTCTTTGGCTAATTCCAGGTCTATGGATGTGAAAGGGACTGTGACATCAAATGAGACCATGATTTCATCCTCATCTATAGACAAGTTTTGGTTTTTTTTAAAGTTGATGGAGTGTGTGCTTTCTCTTTGGAGGTGCCCAGGCTTTTTGTTAGTTCTTTTGCAATGTTATAGGTAGGGGTCCCTGGTGATGATACAATAGGATGGAAAGGTATGTTAGGATTATGTATTTTGGAGCATCTGCAGAAGTGTGGGAGGAAAGGCTAAAAGATTATTATAGCACTAAAGGGAGCCTGGGAGATTATTAGAACCCTAAAGTTGTATCATTAGTTCAATGTAATAAGTCACTTTACACTCAGAGTTCCTAAATAAGAGTCAACACACTCTGTTGCATCCACAAAGTAAAGAAACAATTGAGAACAGTCTTCCTTCAGATAACATTCCGTGCTAACAACCATAGAGGTAATCAATCTTTGTGGCCAAGGTTCATGCAATATTGGGACTAGGGCAGGGGTCAGCAACCTTAAACACTCAAAGAGCCACAAAGGTCCTAACCGGAAGCCTCCCATTCAATTCTGGAGGCAACCAGAAGTCTGGTTTCCCCCACCATAGTGTCCTTTTTCCTCTACCTATCTAACCGAAAGCGCTATCAATGGTGGAGCTGACTGGCAATAGGTAGCCGCAGCCGAGGGATGAAAGAGCCACATGCAGCTCCAGAGCCGCAGGTTGCTGACCCCTAGACTAGGGAAAGGGCGGACACAAGAACTTCACAAAATATGACCAGCAACAACTGAGCACAAAATTGTCATTACTAGGCAAGGCAGTTGCCTAGCAATTATGATCTTTTTGCCATAGTTGTTAAGTGAATCAATGGAGCTGTTAAGTGAATCATGTAGTCATTAAGCACATCTGGCTTTCCCCATTTAGTTTACTTGTCAGAAGCCGGCTGGGCAGGTTAGAAATTGTGATCACATGACCCTGGAACAGTGTAACTGTCATAAATGCATGCCAGTTGCCAAGCACCTGAATTTTGGTCACATGACTGCAGGGATGCTGCAACTGTCGTAAGTGTAAACACGTCATATGTCAGTGCTGTTGTAACTTCAAATGGTCACTAAATGAATGGTTGTAAGTCGAGGACTAACTGTATTGCAAAATAATTGAATCGGTATCTTACCCTTAAGTAGAGATGAGGGCATTTTAGTGATTTATTTTGTGTTTTAAAACTGTGTCCTGCTTATTGTAAGGAGGAAATGTGTGATTTTCATACATTTCCCACTAATTTGTAACTACCACAATCAGACAAGCCATAGGTGCTTCCATTGTTGGGGTGAAGTTTTAATTTCATATTCCAGTTCTCTTCCCTGGGCATTATTTCTAATCTTTTGCTCCAAATCATTTTTTTAAACTAGGAGCAGTTTTGATTGACAATGCTCCATTTATACCTGAATAACAAAGAGAACAGTTTGCCCAACAGCTTCAAACAAGGTATGAGTTCAGAGTGAAAGCAGACTACCAAGGTTAGTATTTTTAAAACTATTATTTATTTATTTAAATTTAGGAGCTGTGCTGGTGGTGCAGTGGTTAGAATGCAGTATTGCAGGCTGATTCACTGCTCACTGCCAGGAGTTCAATTTTGACCGACTCAAGGTTGACTTATCCTTCCATCCTTCCAAGGTCGGTAAAATGAGGGTTCAAACTGTTGGAGGCAATATGCTGACTCTATAAACCACTTAGAAGGGGATATAAAGCATTGTGAAGTGGTATACAAGTCTAAGTGCTATTGCTATTTCTATTTCTATTACCATCACTATTTATTTATTTATTTATTTATCTATCTGTATTGGACAGGTACAGTGGACCTTCGGTGGCATACAAAACTTTAAAAAGTGTAAAAAAAGCTTAAATCAAAACTCATTTAATAAACAAGAACATCAAAAATAAAATAGCGGCTACTGAAGAAATAATGACTATCAACTCCAGACTTTTGGAAACCTGGTCAGAAATCTGACCAAAGCCAGATTTTTAAAACTTTCTGGAACCTCAGGAGAGAAGGCATCATCCTTATCTCCAGGGGGATGTTATTTCAAAGGGTGGGAACCACAACAAGATGACATTCTTCTTAGGTTGCACAAGATTTCAAGGTTTAATGAAGAGAACCTGGAGAACACCACTCTGCTGGAACATACTGGGTGAACAGAAGCAAGTGAAGACAAGTGGTTTCTCCAATATCCATGCCCTACCCCAGTGATGGTGAACCTTTTTCTTCTTGTGTGCCAAAAATGGCTAGTGCACGCACACATGCCAGCGCACAACCTCCCCCATATATACTGCACTGTGCATGCGTGCATCCCCCCACATGTACCTCCCCCATTGGGCCGTTTTTCACCCTTTGGAGATTTCAGGAGGCTTCCCTGAATCTTCTGAAGGGTGAAAAATGGCCCAACGGGCAAACTGAAAGTCCGTTTCCAAACTTCCGGTTTGCCTGTTGGCCCTTTTTTCACCCTCCGGAGGCTTCCCTGAAAGCTCCTGAAGCCTCCAGAGGGCAAAAAATGGCTGAAAATCAAGGCTGAAAATCAGCTGGCCAGCGCATGCATGCACACTGGACTTGACTGGCCAATGCCTTGTGTTCCCTCAGAAATGGCCCCGCTTGCCACCTGTGTAACACGTGCCATAAGTTCCCCATCACTGCCCTACCCTATCATTCTCAAAATGCAAATTGTCTTGAAGTTAACTCAAGGTCTTTATAATAATTCTAGTCTTTGTATTTAAAAAAATTACTGCAAGATTAATAGCTGAAGTCCAGAAATTGCTTGATGATGAGTTTTTATCTTTTGTTACCCAGTTCTGCAGCTGCTTGAACAGGTGGATAGAATCTACCAGGTGGCATTTTCCTGAGAGATTGCTGTTGGGGTAAAGAGAAGTTGTCCTGAATTTACCTTTTCCTTTATATTATGGTAAAAATAATGAATAGTTTTACAATGCTTGCCTTGTATTTTGCCCAGGCAAAGGTCATCCTGCATGAACAGGAGCAGTTTGTGGTCATTATCTCTAATGCTGATAAAATGCACATCGTGCTTTTGTTATTTAACCCAATACCTATGACCACCATTTAGTTACAAGCTGAGTTTGGCTTCTCAAGGGTCCAACCCTCAAACATATTTTCTATATCCTCAGCCACCTAATCAAATGACTTAAGTCCAGTAACGTGATATGAAGAGCCCTGTCTTGCAATAGAACCATGTAGTACAGGATTTCCTAGTGTCCACAGTGACAAACGTCCAGGGAAGCTCATGGGGCAAGAAGGCAGAATGACAAAGGCAGTCTTGTGGTGCCATATTGCAAGCTGCACCTCTTTGTATGTGCGCTGTAATGTCACATCATGGACCAAAGGAATAATTTATGATGTGACACTACTTTTAACGTTCTGACCAAACGAGAAAGCTTCTGTACAGGAGCCATCTGTACAGACGTCTTAATAATTGCATTCATTCTCACTAGTGTGCATAATGGAGAGTGTAGTGGTAATCACTAAGGGCAGAAGTATGAACAAGGGTGGGTTGTAATTTACCTTGCCGGCGGTTCGCTACCTCCTGCGCCACATGGGTGCACCTCGCGCGCATGTGCACACACCCCGTGCGCATGCGCATGCACAGTAGAAAAAAGCCCTGAAAAATTAAAAAAAGGCCGAAAACAAGATGACAACGCATGCGCAGTTCTGAAAATTCAGCTTCTGCGCATGCGTAGAAGAAGAAAAAAAATCCGGATTTTTTTTTTATTTCCCCAAAAAATAAAAATAGTCCGAAAACAAGATAGCCAGAAACTTGGTTTCCGCGCATGTGCAGAAGAAAAAAAATCAGAATTTTTTTTTCTAAAAAAAAAATTCCCCAAAATAGATGGCGCCCACCAAGCAACAGAATCGGTTACGTGATGTTACCAGCGGCCTACTACCTACTCGGTAGAACCGGTCTGAACCGGTAGGAACCCATCTCTGAGTATGAAGCTTTAGGCATGAAGTTTGACTGGATTATCCTAAGAGAAATGCATGCTTCTTTGGTGTCTGTTGCCTGTACTGTTTCCTTCTTGAAGGTGCCAAAGGTAGCCTAGGGGAGATTTGATGGAGGCAATCAGATGGACATTTTGTTGTAGAACTGGTCATCCAAAGCTACCATCAATAACTTGCATCAACTTGCCTATCATATTTGCATGTATCTCTGGATTACTTTGATCCTTGCCCTGACAACAGTATTAATTAATTCAACCTGTATCCCTATCTCATCCATTGTGATTCTGGGCTGGTTACAATTTTAAAACTATAAAAGAGTTTTAAAAGTTTTATTTTTTCACAGACACTGTGCTCTGCTGTTAATAGCAAGGAAGCTTGCAAGTAGATGCTAAGCAAGAAGCTTGCAAGTAGTTGCGTTGTGTCTTTGACCCTACTAACCCATATCTTTCCATGCATGTAAATGACACAGCATGGATTTTCCAACTCAAGTCAGAAATTTTTCCATAATATGGAAAGACCATAAGACCAGAAGTTTATCCTGTTTTAAAGCATTGAGTTACCTGCTGGTTACTCCAATGCACTGAAAGGAGAGATTCTTCTGTGTAGCTAATTGAGGAGAACAGCCAAAATGGGCAAAGAAAGAACTACCCATTTTCACTAGCGCCAACGGAAAAACTTTTTCCCAATGCTTATTTATACCTTGTGAATGGCAACTCTCCTGCATGAAAAGGATCATATACTAAAATCAAACCTCTGGGCCATTTCCAGTGGTGGGATTCAATCAGTTTGCACCACTTCAGGAGAGCCAGTTGTTAACTTTCTGAGCAGTTTGGGGAACTGGTTGTTGGAAGAAATCATTAGGGCAGAGAACCAGTTGTTAAGTTATTTGAATCCCACCACTGGCCATTTCCGGCATTCTTTACAGAAGATCTTGATCATATCTGCTCTAATAATATCCCTTTCTTTAGGCCTGAGTATTCCACCCATAGGTCATTAGTTTTGAAGAAGTAGTAAACTTACCTAGCCAGGTAAGTGGCTAATGAATAGCAGCTCAGTGCCCCCTCCTAGCACTGCTGGTCCTCTCTCTCTAAAGCAGTCTCAGATCCAACATTCTTCTTCATTGAGTCATATGCCCTTAAATATCTGTTCCTTTGCTCCAGCCCTCCGTTCCCTGATCAGCATTCTCAAAGAAGTAGAGTATATCCAAAATGATGCCACTCAAAACTGTTTTATTCCACACTTGAAATAGAATTCTTAAGGGACATGGGCTGTTTTGATCTCAAACTGTTTTGAATAGGTTTATAAAACATTTCTAATTTATGCTTACTTCTCCCTTTTTACTGGTAAAATTGGAGGTTGACTGAATTATTTTAATTTGCTTTTCTCAAGACATTTTCTCTTCAAATTTACTAAATATAAAATATGTGTTTGTATAAATTAAAAATATATTAAAATATGAGTTATTTTCACATCTTCTGAAGTAAAAATTCCAATGCCAAGAAACAGAAAAAACAGGGTAGGATTTCCCTGCAAGCCTCAGGAAAGGTCTTTTTACAGGATTTACAGGACCAACCATTCTATTTTGGTTTGTATCCTGCCTTTATTGTTATTTATTATTTTATAAATAACTCAAGGTGGCGAACATATCCAACACACCTTCTTCTTTCTATTTTCCCCATAATAATAATAACCATGTAATGTGGACTGGGCTAAGAGAGAGTGATTGCCCAAGATCACCCAGTTGGCTTTCATGGCTAAAGTAGAACTTGACCTCACAGAAAGAGAAATGGAAATCGGGAGAAGACGTGACTTGGCCTGACGAGACGACGTGCCTCTCAGCAGCTCCTGGGAAGCCGTAGAACCTCAGCCTAACCGGGGGTCCTAGCCGACCCTAATCTGTCCTGGAGGGACAGTGAAGTATGGAGGCACCTCCCAGCATGAACAGGGGAACGGCAATTTCCTTGTAGTGCAGGCTGAAGTCTCTAAACCCGGCGGCAGAGGGGGGGGCCGGAACCCGCTCCAAGTTGGGAGAAGCCACTTCAGAAAGAGATTGAAAGTATATTGTTTGTCAAGAAGAGAAAATACAGGCGATGTTGCAGAAACGCTAATTGACTAGAGTATGGAATTGGGTGAGTTTTCAGTTCTTTAAGAAGAAAAGGAAAGTTTCAAAGGGGAAACGAAGGTGCCTAGTGGCAGAGAGTTAAAATGGCGGCTAATTAGCATTTGAAAGTAAAAAGTGAAAAAAAACTGCTAAATAAAAGAATTTGAAGATGCTTTTGCATCTGAAAGGGGAGTTGTAAGGAACTGGAAAGAACAAAGGCTGAGGCTGATTGAGAGACATGGAAATTTGTTGGAAAGTTGAGGGGGCCATCTACTGGTGGAGATATCTCGGAAACAAATGGTGGAAGAACACTGGGTGTTTCGTCTGTATTTTCAAAAAATAAAGAACTACTGAATCTGGAAGGAGATAAACAGTATATAAAAGGAACTGAAAGGATTCCAAGTTTAAATATGAAGAGATTGTGCTATAAAATTTTTGAAGATCTACAATTGAATAAAATGGAAATGAGAAGACAAAAGGGACTTTTAGAACTTATTGAAATGATAAGGAATATGCGTAAAATGTAGAAAGGAGAAAAAGAATTTGGACCGCTGCTGGAATATGGAATTAAAAGAGATGATTTCACTGGGCTTAACAGTGGTG
>JANHFT010009045.1:181894-200659 GCA_032467955.1 Pseudoxenodon macrops
GGGCTGATTTGTCAAGCAAATGAGATTGGTGAACGATTTCTTCGGGAAATACTTATCATGTTTTTTGAAAAAGGAATATGCTTTGATTACATTGTAGAGCTTATGCTAGAAGCTTTTTCAACTGATCTGGGAGAAAAAATTAATAACTTTCTTCAAATATACAATGTCATTATGACAAGTATTTGTAGTGTTGTGATTGTATATTGTGAGAACCAGGTTATGGCTCTTTTCAGAATGATCTCCTCTGTTTCAGAATATTGGGATACAACAGTAGAGAGAAAAGACAAAGTTTGGATTTTTTCAGCCCAGATGGAATACACTTCAGTTCCATTTCAAAAAGACTGGAGAATGGACTTCATCCATGGGGCTCTTTCTTTCGCAGTTTCGTCAAAAGAATTATTAGGATTCAAGACAGGTCAGATGACAAATGGTATTCCAGAAAGGGAAGATGTTTTTTCAAGAGTCTTTTGGGAACAAGCCTTTGGATGTTCCTTATCAAATTCAACTTTAAAGCCAAAGTTAGAGAAAAGTTGCACTGGGGAAGAGAAGCTGGAGACTCTTCCAGACTCTGTTTTTGAACTGAGCATGACTGGTCAAAGCTACAGTATCTACAATGCAGTCTATGCTTTGGCACATGCTCTCCAAGCCATGCTTACATTCCACTCCAAACGCAGACCAATGGCCAGTAGTGGGAAACAGAAACTGCTCAATCATCATGTGTGGCAGGTAATCTCCTATATTTACCAAGAAAGCAAATGATTTTGCTCCCATGCCTACAACTTTTCAAAATATCCTGAAACCTATTTAAATATAAGACATATATGGATCAGAATAGCAATAGCCCTTAGACTTATATACCACTTTACAGCCCTCTCTAATTGGTTTACAGAGTCAGCATATTGTCCCCAATAATTTTGGGTCCTCATTTTACCCACCTCGGAAAGATGGGTCAACCTTGAGCCTGGTGAGATTTGAACTGCCAAATTGCAGGCAGCTGGCAGTAAGCAGAAGTAGCCTGCAGTACTGCATTCTAACCACTGCGCCACCATAGCTCTTCCCATCTCTCCATCCAAACCAAATGGTTCAGTTCCCCAGATTGTTTTTTATGACACAGTGTTCCAAATGTTTGCATTAATTTTTTTATTCATATTTTATGTGTACTTCCTATATTGTTAATATTCACCATTCTTAATATAGAACAGAACAACAAATGCCTTTGATCATCACTTAATGAAAATACTGTCGCAAGCCAGAAATACCACCGATTCTGGTTTGCCACAATATTTTAGTCATCTGATGATTAAAGGAAGTGCTACTGCCCTATCATCTCCTTCATGTCATTTTTAAATTAAATTGTAAGTGAAGACACTAAAAGGCAAGTTCTCCCATTGAGCTTTCCCTTTAGTGGTACTGCTATCACTTCTAAGATGGGATTCTGATGTTGAGAGATGGTGGGAGAAGCTCCGTTTCCCCTGGAGCAGAGATGAGTTCCTACCAGTCCTAAACTGTTCTATAGAACCATTGTTAACTTGGCGATGATGTCACGGAGCCGGATCCTTCGGTGTCTCCGTGGGCACCACCATATTGAATTTTTCTTCTGCGCATGCACAGAAGCTATTGTTTATTGTTTATAGGGTGCAACCCTGAGCGAACCAGCAGCCAAACGATTTACAACCCACCCATGCCCTGAAGAATTATATGGATTTGAAGCTTTCATTCTGTTTCTCAATAAACATAATAGAGAATTTTCAATGGTACTTTAAAGATGGATGCATAACTATGACAGGGAAGTATAGAAAAAAAGTGTTGTGTCTTCAGGCACTAAAAATGAAAATGACATCAGAAGGAGGAGACAAAGGCAACAACTAGAAGGGGGAGTGGATTGAAGAAAGGAAGTAAGAAAGAGGAGAAGAGAAGGAAGGTAGATAGATAGTAGAGAGATGTAGAGGAGAGAAAGAAGGAAGGTGGAAGAGAAAATGGGAAAAGGAAGGGAGAAAGAAAGAAAGAAAGAAAGGGATAAAGGAAGTAGAAAAGAGGAGAAAGAAAGAGGAAGGGAAGTAGGGAAGGGTTGGAATGTTGTTGCAATATTAGAGGATATAGGAGATAAGAGAAAAGAACAAAAAAAAAGATATAAGTATGAAATTTGATGGTGAAACGAATAAAGAAATTATGATGATATTATGTTAAAATTATATAAATGTAAAGGTTGGGAAAAAAAGGAGAAATAGAAATCATCTCTCTTCCACTTATATAAATGAATGAAAATGCTCTTTGAGCCTACCAGAATTGTGTTTGCAATGTTTTAGACCTTTTTTAATATATATTTTTATTTTAAATCTTTACAACACACACATACACAGCTTACAAGTTCTCCTGTCAGAGTACATGTAAATACTTTTACAACTGCATAACCTATATAGTATTATATTTGTTTAATTATTAATTCCATTTCTCCATCTTCACTTTAAATCAAGCATTAACATTATAGCCAAAGTTCCTAAAAAACAGACTTGGTGCTTCACTGCTTGTAACAGATCAATTCTTTTCAGAGTTCATAAATCATCTGAATGCATTTACTACTAATTTGTATTTCAGTCTGGTTTGATAATAACTTATTTTCTGACAAAACAGCTAAAACAGCTCATTTAGTGACCATTTGAAGTTACAACAACACTGAAAAAAGTGACTTACAATCATTTTTCACACTTATGACTATTGCAGCATCTCCATGGTCACAGGATCAAAATTCAAGTGGTTGAACTACTTGTCAACTGGTTCACATTTATGACAGTTGCAGTCTACTGGGGTCATGTTATCCACTTTTGTGACCTTCTGACAAGCAAAATCAATGGGGAAGCCATATTCACGTAACAGCCATGTTACTAACCGAACAACTGAAGTGATTCACTTGACAACTGTGGCAAGAAAGATCGTAAAATGGGGCAAACTCACTTAACAAATGTCTCACTTAGCAATATAAATTTTGGGCTTAATTGTCTCATCAGTCAAGCACTATCTGTATATACAAACTTATCTTGAACCCCACACAACGCAGCATACAAAGAGTTGTCTTGAATAAAAATGTAGCATTTGAGAGAGAGAATATAAGGCAAATATTGGAAAACCAAACCTGCTCTATAAACAATGTTCTGGTGTTAACTATGAAAGGTATACTGAAACTAGTATGAAGAAACCACTATATTTAACCTCTGAAACAATAAAAAATATCTGGCTAGGTACAGAAATAAAACTGAAGCTAAAAAAAGTTGGGTTAGGATAATTGATAACTTGGAAACTATGATTTACCAAATTTAAAAATTACTGTCAGGGCCAAACAACCAGATTCACACATAAAGGCTGGAAGTTGATTACTTTATTTCATTCCAGTTATAATACAGCAGTGTGCCAGATGTTTGCCTTCTCCTGAGAACAAACCCAAGAGATCCATAACTTTGGTGTGGGAGGGGGGTAGAAGAGGTCAGTTATAAATATTTTATGGCTGTTCAAGACTCAAGGCTAACTCCCTGATGGATCCCTCCTCCTTGCCTAGCTAGTAGTTTCCCATCATTGACACTGAAATTGAGCAGTCTGTTATTCAAATATTTTAAAATAAGATAAAAATATTAAAATAAAAATATTTCACAAGTATATTTTTCATGGTTACATTAAACTCAAAAAAATTAGGTGCCTATTTGTTTCTTATTGTCATGGAACCTGATTCTTGTCCTGCTGAAGTATCCCTGACATCACTACTAAACAAAGAATACAGAATTTCTTTAATTCCTCTAGAATTTCTAGAAATGCAATAATTTAAGAATCTAATACATAATCATTCCAGAATTGCCAGGATTCTACATTGCATATTTGCTGTAACAGACAGACTCCCACTAGGTATAAAGGCAGGGGTGGGTTCTAACTTACCTCACCACCGGTTCGCTGTCTCCTGCGCCACGTTGGTGCGCCACGTGGGTGCACCACATGGGCGTGCCACATGGCCGCGCACATGCGCAGTAGAAAAAACTCCAAAAAATTCCCAAAGAAAGAGGCAAAAAACAAGATGGTGATGCATGCGCAGTGCTGGAAACTCGGCTTGTGCGCATGCGCAGAAGAAAAAAAAACCAGGAAAAAAAATAAAATAAAAATTTCCCCCAAAAAACAACAACAGATGGTGGCGTACATGGACTAGATCCAGCTTCTTGACGTCACCAGTGGCTTACTACCTACTCTACAGAACCGGTCTGAATCGGTAGGAACCCATCTCTGTATACAGGTCATATTTGTTAAAATCATTTTTTCTACAAACATAATTTCAAAAAATAGAAACCCAAATAACAATTATGGATATCCTAAATTTATATTAAAATTGTAAATGTATATTGATGCAATTACCTTTATCCAAAATGTTAGCTTTCTTATAGCTGCTAATATAGAATAATGACACCATTTTATTATCATATTATTGTCACTATACTTACACTATGGTTTACAATAATACCATTATTAAAGTTAATTGCATAATGATTGAAGAAATTTGCAAGAGGTTACATTATTCTATATCAATATATTGTTGGATTAATTAATAAGAGTGAAATATGTATAATGCTAATTTCCTTCCTTTGAACACTTGCTTATTTGAAGTGCTCTTCTGAAATATTGCTGAAGCTGAAGAGCATGAAAAAGTTTGCAAAAAAAATCAGCTTTTTATTTGGGCTCATTTCTAGAAGAAATATCTCCAGCAAAATACTGAAATAATTGTTTATAGAAGTAAGCACTAGAGGCACTATTTATGTCAGCAATAAATAAGGCAAAATAATAAGATGAACTTTTATATTAAAAGTATTTATTTATTTTGTCAAGCACAAATTATATAATATATATAAGTATAAACATAATTTGAATACATGAAATGAATATGAATAAAAGGGAACATTAGGATACGTACAGTAGGCGAGCTGTCGTGTTTATGCACGCCCCTTACAGACCTCTTAGGAATGGGGTGAGGTCCACAGTAGACAGTCGTAAGGTTAAAATTTTGAAGATTTGGGGATAAAACTACAGAGTCAGGTAGTGCATCCCAGGCATTGACCACCCTGTTGCTGAAGTTGTATTTTCTGCAATCGAGTTTGCAGTGGTTCACTTTTAAGTTTGTATCTATTATATGATCATGTATTGTTGTGATTGAAGCTGAAATAGTCATTAATCAGTAGGACATTGTAGCAGATAATTTTACGAACTACGCTTAGGTCATACTGAAGGCGGCATAGTTCTAAGTTGTTTAAGCCCAGAATTTCAACTCTGATGGCATAAGGTATTCTGTTGCAAGCAGAAGAGTGGACGACTCGTGAAATATTACTGGACATGCTCAATTGTATTAACGCCCGATATGCAGTGCAGGTTCCAGATAGGTGAGCTGTATTCAAGAATTGGTCTAGTAAATGTTTTGTATGCTCTGGTTAGTAGTGTAATATTACCGGAGAAGAAGCTATGCAAGATTAGGTTTACAGCTCTCAATGCCTTTTTGGCTATGTTATTACAGTGGGCGTTGGCACTTAGATCATTAGATATGAGTACTCCAAGGTCCTTGACAGAGTGAGGGTCATCTACAAAGTTGTGTCCAGTCAACTTTTATTTTGTGTTTTGATTCTTTTTGCCAATGTGTAAGATAGAGCATTTGTTGGTTGAGATTTGGAGGTGTCAATTGTTTGAACATTCTGACACAAAGGTCTTTTTGAAGGGTAGCAACATTGTCAGTGGTGTTAAATAGTTTTACATCATTGGCGAAGAGAGCACACTTGCTTCTAATATGATTGCAAAGTCATTTATATAAAGTATAAAGAATGTGGGTCCTAGAACGCTGCCTTGGGGGACACTACTGTTACAGGTGCAGGATTTAAAGGGTACTTCCTATTTTGACCACTTGTTGTCTGTTTGACAGGAACGCAGCTATCCAATTATGTAGGGGTCTAGAGATGCCATCGAATTTTAGTTTTAGAAGTAGTTTGTCATGTACCACTGAATCAAAGGCTTTGAAGAAGTCTATGCAAATTGCGCCTATTGCTTTGTCCTGATCGAGTTTTGTAGTCCATATGTTTTTGCAGTGTAGAAGTTGTAGATTACAGGATAATTTTTTTATGAAACCAGATTGTTTATTAGAGAATAGGTTGTTTGTTTCTAAGTGGAAGATAATTGATTGGTTAATGATTGATTCCATAATTTTGCAGGTGACACAGCATAAAGAGATTGGTCTGTAATTTTCAACTAGGCTGGGGCCTCCCTTTTTGAAGATAGGGATGACCATGGCTAGTGACCATAGGTTGGGTAGGGAGCTGTTCCTGAAAGATTTTTCCAAGATTATGCTTAGAGGTTCAGCTAAAGCAGTGGAAAGCTTTTTTAAGAAATGCACATAGTCCAGGGTAATTATTTTCCCCTAGTTTTGGTCATTATTAGTGATACATATAGTTTAATAACTCTTTTTACTTCAAGCAAGAAAATGTTATAATGGTCTTCAGCAGTGTTACAGCCAGAGAATAGAATTTGCCAATCAAGAGATGAGAGGTCTGCAGCTATGAGATCATAGTTGGCTTTTTTGAAGCTGTAATTGGATATCCCATCATTATGGTGATTTTTGTAAGGGCATATATTGAGACAAAAGTCAATCACGCTGTGGTTACTGTTGGAAAAGGGTTCTTTTATTTGTAGTCCATAAATTGAGTTTAAAGTGTTGCAGAAGATGAGATCGAGGCAGTTGTTGAATCTAGTGTTGTTAGTTACTAGTTGATCTAGTCCCAGATTGTAACAGAGTTATATAGGGTTGCATGGATGGGTTCAGTTGTACATTCGTTTAGAGTCCAATTAATAAGAGGTAGATTGAGGTCACCAAGAAAGATAAGAGGATATGGGCAGGAGGCTGCCCATGTTAGTAGTGAAGTTAACTTGTTCACATGTGCGATGTCATAATCAGGGGCTCCGTAACATAGTAGGAAGTGAAGTGCGGTATTTAAGCACAGTTCACAGACAATGGTTTCAGGAAGAGCAAGTTCATGTGTAACTTGAATATTTTTTAGGTTTAGTGACTTTTTATAGAAAATAGCTACTCCACCTCCTCTGCGGGTTTCGCGATCATACCATAAACATACTGTGAAGTCAGAGAAGGATGCGTTTAGCCATGTTTCTCAGACAAATATAATGTCGAATGTAGCAGTATTTAATAAGAGATGGAGTTTGGGCATTTTGTTTATGATGCTTCTTGTGTTAATTAATTTGCATTTAAGGTTAGTAGTGGTTAGTATGTCAAAACTATATGGTGATTGCATTGATAGTTGCTTTGCCAGTTTTAAAACTCCCTTAAATTTGTGACAATTTAAGGGAAAGGAACAGAATTCAGGTCTTTAGCTGGACAAAGCATTGTCCAGCTAGCTAGCACAAACACAAGCACATACTGTAGACCACACAGGATTTCATGCTGTTTCACAAGTCCAAATGGCGTTATTTAGCTCTTTTCACCCATGCTCCTTAGCCAGTTTCAGCACCTTACCACTCTGCCAATGGGTATAATTCAATGCACATTTCAAAGCAGCTTGAGACAAAGAACAGACAAATTGCCCATTTGGGTTCATTGTTTCCCATCAGTGAAAAGGCTATATACATGGTTAGGGAGTGAGCCATCTCTCCACTTTGCATGACACACAGTGTGGCTTACCGAAATGTATAAAAACTTAGACAAAAAAGTGTTAAAGCCCTGCGATCTCTTGGAACCCTGCCCTTATTTTCATTATTTGTTCCCCATCACTGTAGAGACCATTAGAAAAAGCCATGCAAACAACAGCAGCAATTTAAACACATTTGGATTTAGTTTGCTTGCTCTGTATTGTCCTTTTGCTTTATGGTAGAATGATTTTGGCTGTTTTCATTTCAGTCTAGAATGACTGTTGGCTATTTTTCCTTTCTCTGGGCTTAAAATGGAGAGTCCACAGAGAAAGCATCAGAAAAGTAAACTGCATTCTGATTCAACTCTATTAGCATATGTGTGTGCTTTCAACTGTACGAAAACTCTGGGAATGAATGAAACCTAATTTGTCTGCATGTTTCTACACATAAACATTTTAGATGCAGAGTTAGGCATAAGTTGTCACATATAATTTACTTAGTATTCTATTCGTACTTTCTCCCTGCAACTCCCCACCTGACCCCCACCAAGAAAAATATCAGGAATAAAATATTCTAAGTAATATATATTTAAGTCAGAGATGTCAATATATTCTTAACTGAGTCCCTTCTGAAATGTTATTTTATAGATTAGGGTTTTGTTTTGTTTTTTACCCTTGACAATAATCTGCCTAGCAACTGTACCAACCATGGCATATTTTACACATCATTCTAAATCTTTCTTCGTTTAATCATGGTTTATTGTATGGCCACAATTTGATAGTTTTGATCAAAACATTAAAGCACAAATAAGCAAATGGATGTTTGGCTTAGCCCATGGTGGGCAGCCTTCCTATTTATGCAAGACCATTTACAGACTACTACTTCCATATTTTTTTTGCAATATCAGAAAGCCGAGAGAGGTACATTTTCCAATTATATACAAATAACATGGTACAGACTCTACTGGTGAGAATATCAACGAAATATTTCCACTGACAGTGGCAATAGTTGGGCATAGCTGTGCTACATATTATTTCTAGGAGTCAGATTAACCCACATAAGGCCTTATGTGATACAACTAGAAAAAGCATGGTATCCCTAGGCATCCAGTAGTTACAGTATGACATCTCTGGGAATAACAGCAAGCTTCCAAATTCTGGTTTGGTGTAGTAGTTAAGGTGCTGGCATAGAAAACATGAGACCATGAGTTCCAGTCCCACCCTAGGCATGAAAACCAACTTTGGGTCAATCACTCTTTTTCAAGCTAACCCATCTCACAAGCTTGTTGTTTTGAGGAAAATGGGTGGAGGAAGAAGGAGTATTGATATGTTGCCATCTTGAGTTGTATATGAAGAAATAGTTGGCATAAAAGTCTTTTTTTTTTTATGGATGAAATTTCATGAGATTTCCAAATTCTATAAGATACCTGAATTCTCACAGGAAATTCATGTGAGAAACTAAAAGGAAAGGTTGAATGAGGTGATGTAGAAACTTTCATTGTTCTCTCTTTAAAATTCGTAAGATTTCAGGAGGAAGATCACCAAACTCTTGAAAGTAAATTGAAAAATTGGAAGAGCCTCTATATAAACTGCATTGATACCAAAAGGGTAATAGGAAGGCAAATGCTACAATTACATTACTTGCATCAGGATGTAAGTTATCATATTTGTGTGGTTATGGCACTTTACATATTATCATAATTTCTGTCTCTAAATACTCCCCTACAAATTACCATAAATAGAAGGAAATAATTGAGAAGGTAGATAGCTATAATCTCTAACTGCATCTTCAGGTATATTACATAGAACAGAACATAGAATAACAGTTAGAAGGGATTTTGAAGGTCATATAATCTAACTCCCTGGTCAAACAGAAGATCTTATACCATTTCAGACAAATGACTGTCCAGTCTGTTCTTCAAAGACTCCAGTGATGGAGTATCTTCTGAAGGCAAGCCATTCCATTGGTTGATTCTTAGGAAATTTCCCCTTAGTTCTAAGTCACCACTCTCCTTGATTAGTTTCCAGCCAGTGCTTCTTGTCTTGCCTTCTAGTTCTTTGGAAACTAGGTTGACCCCCTTTTCCTTGTGGCAGGACCTCAAATATTGGAACAGTGCGATCATGTCTCACCTCGTCCTTCTCTTCAGTAGACTTGGCATACCCAGTTCCTGCAACCATTTTACATATATTTTAGCCTCAGCCCCCTAATCAACCTTGTTTCTCTTCTCTGCAACTTTTTCCAGAGTCTCCACATCTTTTTTATATACTTCACATGATCTTGACTATCTCTCTATTAATGCAGCCTAAGATTGCATTAGAGTTTTTGGTTGTTGCCACACACTGTTGGCTCATATTTAAGTGATTGTCCACTTGCACTCCAAGATCCTTGTCACAGTTATTGGCATTGAGCCAGGTTTCACATAGTCTGTACCTGTACAGTAAATTTTACCTGCCTAAGTGTAAAACCTTACCTTTATCTACACTGAATTTCATTTTGTTAGATAGGGGCCAGTGTTGATTTAATTGATTATTTAATTTAGCTGGTTTTTGTAATTCTGATTTTATGAATAAGCTGTTTGTGATCAATAGGTTTCTCAAACGATCAAAAACAAGGAGGGGAGAAAGAGAGACAGGAAAAGACAGGGAGAGATTCAACTTCCTTGTCCATCATTTTCTGAAATTGTTTTGAATTTTATAATAAAAAGCTGTTAAGGAAAAGGAAGTGACAGATTTTGTAGTACTCTAGGAGCAAAGCAGTTTCATAATATATCCACCTCAACTGCTTGAAGAAGCACATTTTTCTCAATAGTCAGAAAAAGGTGAAAGAAGATGATGAGGTGCACAATATTGCTTGCAACTAATATGTACAATAAATATCATTTTAAAATATATCCCTTGATGTATACGGCTGGCTGTTCCTGGGTTTCAAAGCTATAGAACTCCATTCACTATTTTCTGGTACTCATTTGCCGAAGGCTCATTCTTAAACATTACTTGAGGGATTTTTTTTCCCTGTGTATGTGTCATTTAAAAGTATATAAGCATCTGTCAACAGAAGCCTTTTATTTCTCATAACAAGAGAACTCTGTTTATAAAGTGACACCAGCTGCTCAAGCCAAATGGGTTCTATTAGAGCTAATTTAATTTTATGTAAGTTGATCTATTTGCATTTTGAATCTCCAGTTACAAAACAAGGTGCTACTTTATAGACGGATGCAGCTTCAAGCTACAGTGTATGGACAATGCTTAATCAGTGAGTACATCAGGAAATAAACATAATCATCAAGTATACTAATTAAGCCTAGACATTTTCCAACATGCATACACTATATGGATTAACAAGGCAATTTATTAAAAAATCTTAATTGTGAATATTATATTTTTGTACATTTTATTTCAGAAGGCTTCAGATGAATCTTCTGTGAATAGACCAGCCAGCCATCCTTTCCAGAGTAGACAGTGAAATCAGGCACATCTGTCTAGCATCTACCCTGCAAGTCCCCATGGAAAATGTGCTTTGCTTTTGTCCTGCCAGATAACTTGATATGCTTTGCCAAGGAAGTGAATCCCGAAGTTGCCAATCTAGCTAAAATTTGGTCAGAAAACTGAAAAAGTAGAAGACAATCAGATAGTTCGATAAATATACATTTAATCAAGTATATTTTTGTAAATAAAGTGACATAGTCAATATGGGGCTATTGAAAACAAGTCACCTATATTGATTCAAATTATTTGTAGAACCAGTATAAAACACTGGGTAAGGCACTGAGTTAAGAAGCAGTGAAAAATGAAAATAAAAATGGAATAGAAAAAAAAAGACTGAAGTGTTGCCATTCTGTTTTTCATGCAATACAACTGAAATACTCTTGTCACAGTGAAGGAAAAACACAACTAAATTCATTAAGGAGTTGGAGCACATGCCACATTCACTTCCAAAGTGAAAACGGTTAAAAGAAAGTGTCTGGAAGGAATGGTTGTTAGTAAATATTAAGATTGCTTGAGGTATTCAGGGGCTTAGGGAAAGAGGTGGGGGCAAGGTTGTAATTCTGCACCCTTTTACAACACCTTTTCTCACAAATGCATACATTACTCTGAATCCTAAATACAGGTTTTCATGTTCCAGCATCCAGTGAAACCTGTGTGTGTATGTGTGTGCTGCATAGTAATAAATGCAACTATTTGCACATGTATTTTTGGACGGCTCTTAAAATTCTCCATCCTATTTGTACACAGGGAAATGTGGGCTGGAACTTCACTACTTTTATAATAAATGGTTGGATGTGTGAACTCATCACCACAATATTTTAGAGGGGGGATGCATATTCACAGTCCTTTAACTCTGAAAGGTTTATTTTTCCAGCAGCTGCTGGTGGTACTACTGCTAAAAAACCCAAATAGTGCAACTACTCCTGAGAAACTTCTATAGGTAGCAGACAGATAATAATCAGGAAATGGTTAGAAGAAGGAACAGAGAAATTCAAGACCATGTTGATACTCAGCCAAGTGTCTTAGGTCAGGCATTGCCAGAAACAGAAACAGTATAACAGAGTTGGAAGGGACCTTGGAGATTTTCTAGTCCAGTTTCGTAGGCAAGAAACCCTATACCAGTGATGGGTAACCTTTTTTTCCTTGGGTGCCAAAAAGTACGCCTGCGCGCACAGCATGTGCATGTATGCCGGTCTTCTAATGCAATGCCGCCCCTCCCACACATGCACAGGCTCTCCACGGCCCATTTTAGTGCTAGCAGGCCCTGTACCTCCCCCACCTCATTTTTGGTCCCAGGAGGCTTCAGAGAGGCCTGCTAGCACCAAAACAGGGGGATCATCCCCAATCTCCCCAATTTCTTTCCCCAGCGTGAACTAGTTTCCTCCTGGATTCTTCCCTCCTATACCTTTTCCGATCTCCCCAATTTCTTTCCCCAGCGCACGCTAGTTTCCTCCTGGATTCTTTCCTCCCATGCCTTCTCCGATACCCCCAATTTCTTTCCCCAGTGCAGTGTGTGGAAATGCCCCTTCCACGCTCATGCATGGCAGAAACCAGAAGACCAGCTGGCCAGCTGGAGGCACGTGCACATGTGCGGTGGAGCTTGGCTTGGTGATGGCTGGCGTGCCTGCAGAGAGGGCTCTGTGTGCCACTCTCTTCTTTAAAATTTCCAGTGATGGAGCATCTACAACTTCTGGAGGCAAGTCGTTCCACTAATTAATTGTTCTAACTGTCAAGAAACCACTCAGCCTATCATATCTTTCAGGATAGTTGTTGTGATAATAAGACAGAAATACAAAGCAATTTCCCCAAAGCACATGATGTAAACCAAATAAATAAATAACTCAGGACTGTGACACTTTACTTAGCAACTTTTCCCTTGGGAGGGAGGAATGCTACTGTTTCAAGAATCACATTAATTTCTAAGAGTGGTTACTTGATGAGTCTGGAAGTTCTCATGAAGCCCCTGCAGAGTGATTTGAGGATCAGTTCCTTCTCCCTTTACCATAAAGCAGGGGTGTCAAGCTCTCAGCCCATGGGCCAGATGTATCACGTGCTGGCCATGCTTATCTCTGGTTTAGTGAAGGGGGTAAAAGTCACGATATCTCACATGACGACGGCATGACATCGTGAGTTTGACACCAATGCCATAGAGGAACATTTATTCTTGAAGTGAAATTAAAAGTAAGAAGTTGGCTATTAGCATTTTTCATTTGCTTTTTCTGTCAACAGGAATAACTAGCAGAAGGGAAGGCCGGAGCCTGTTTGGTAAGAATTTTCCAGGGGTCCAGAAAGCATTAATCGTGGGAATGATGCAGATGCCATCAGACAAAGAATATCGACTGGTGAAGATGGCAAAGTGAGCTTTTTCTTCAACAGATCCTGCCCTGTGGAACATCTTCTATTTGGAAATTAGAATAGTTCCAGTCCTGTTAGTCTTTCATAAGGCCTTAAAAACCTGGCTATCTGACTATATTGTTAACGGGCCAGATAGCTTGCTCTTTGCCTACGTTGAATTAGATGTTTTAATCTCTACTGTTTTTACTATTTTTATCATTTTAAAATGTTTAATTTTTTTTAATAGTAATATATGTTTTGAATTGTAATCTGCCCAGAATCATTTACTGAAGAGGGTGGATATAGAACTCAAACAAACAACCAAATTAATAAATCATGTACACCTTTGTAATGGTATGTGGGAATGATCTTGAGGGACCAAGGAAGAGATGCTGCCCAAGGAAACAATCAGACAAGAGAGTCAGAGACCCCAGTGGCTTAATGGTCAGAGAAAGAAATTTAGGAAAGATCCACCCTAATGGATCAGACTGGGTGATATTTGTACTTTCAAACTTGCACGATTCTATTAATGTGGCCTCATGATAAAGTAGAATTAGCTCATCTGATCATGTTTACCTGGGATAGTGACAATTTACCAGCAGCAGTAAGCAAACTGAATATATAAAAGCTTTGGCTTCTTTGATTCTGTAAAGACATAGGAGGGATCCAGGTAGTGGTGGTGGTAAAATTAGTGTGTTGTATGTGATGAAGATAAAAGTGGGTAGGTGTATTTCAGTGCCTCCCAGATGCCTATAGTCCTTTCATTGTTATTTTCCTTTAGACCTGAAGCTAGGACTTCAATCTAAAGGACCACTAACTATTGGCTTCCATTTTCTCTTTGAATCCAACCCTTTTCTTCTAAGTTCAGCACCAGCCAGCTTCCTCTTTGATGTTATGTGTCTTAGGAAATTAAATATTGCTTTAAACACATGCTTGTGGTGCCAGTTGTCTCTTGGAGGCTGACTTTGGGACAGCATAACTTTCAGATAGCCAAGAGCTCTGCAGACTAATTACTTTCAAAGGGGGGACAGCAAGGAAGCAAGCATGGCAGGAATTCCAGGTATGCTATTTATTGGAATAGAGCTGAACAATGTTTTTCAATTTTAGCAAATCAGCTTAGCTAAGTTTATGTGGAATTTAGTTCCCGAAATTCCTGCTTCTGAAAACCAGGTCTAGATTCTTTCCAACACCATTTAGAATTGCCCTTATCTTCTTTCATCAGCAAAAGTCATTTTCCTCCTGTGATTCTCCCTCTGATAGTCCTAATAACTCCTGCTTTGTCACCCTAGGCTGTTCTGGTTGAGGAAGGCAAGTCTGGTGGGGTGATGGATTAATCATCATCATTGGATGATTTTTCTTCTAACGCTCATAATTATAAATTCCTCGCTTAAATTATTATACAGAGAGAGCTTTCTTTAAAAACAATAAGCTAGTGTTTTAAAATTCTCTCTGCATCTTTCCACTCTGCACATTTAATAGAAAGTACTGTGTGTTGGTTTCCTAAATTGTTTTATTTGTGTAGGTGTCCCAGAAGCACCAAACTTCAATCTTGTCTATCAGCATGTAGAAGTTGCCCTATGAAAGGATTTAATCCATTCACATTCTAAGAACACAGATAAGAACACGGCCTGTTTTCTATCTTGACAGTCAATATCCCTGTCTTCATTCTGATGCTCTTCTATTCCAGCCTTTGTTTAATGTAAAAGTTTAAACATTGAAAGCATAGGAGTGGACATGGGAGGGTTAAATAAACTATTTGTGTGTATAACCCTCAAATGCATTTCACTGAAAGCATAGTTACTGCACTAGCCTATACTGGGCTGCCAACTCCAGTGATTTAAATTAGGCTATTCTAACTTAAGTGTGTATCTGATGAAAGTGTGATTCACTCTGCCATGTTCGGTACTATCCCTGTTTACGTGTGGTGGCCTCTTTCTTATTAACATTGTAAGCAATAATCAGTGGATTTGCAGATGCTAGCATCTATGTCTAAATCAAAGCACGAAGAACAAAAACAATAATTCATGACTTTGCTATTGAAGATAAATTGCCATTATTAGTCAAACAAAAGCTCAATGAAGAATAAGAAGAGAGCAAAGGAGAGAATGAAATTAGCTATCCATTGAGTCCCAAAGGGTACATGGCTTGAATTCAAAGAGACAGCCACTACCATGACCAAAGACAACAACTCTTCAGACTCTTTTGATACATTATATGGAATTTAATAGTTCTTGGCAAAATAACTCTATCACCTTATACCAATATTCTTTTGTTTGAAACTTTGAGGAAACAAAATTAGTTTTGAAATTCTTTCAAAAAATTAATGTAGAATTTTAGACCAATTCTTGTAAGCAGAATGTGTTCTTGCACTGATTTTGTTATGAGGTAGCCAAGGGCTATACATGAATATCCTTTCTTTTATTATACAATCAACTTTCCACTGGCCTGCAGCTTCCTAACTTCTCATCAATCAATTAAATCACAAAGGAAGATCACAGTTCCCATTTTCTGAATCTCTCACACTGCAAAACATGTGCCTTTCACAATAAATTAAATACCTCCAATGCAATTGCTCAGGTTAACAGGAAGAAAAATAGAAATAAACATCAATTCACAGAGAGCAAAAGAATTTTGCATTTTTAAATAACCCAGGAAAATGGTTGGCATCTGAATTGAGGAATACAAGAGAAAAATATATTACCATTACAAGATAGAAACACCATAGTAACAGATAACTTAAAGATGAAAACAGTTCATCAATATTATTCTACATTACACAGAGAAGAAAAAGTTTTCCCAGGAAAACTTGATGAATGTTTAAAGAAACAAAATTTACCCAAGATCAAAGAAAAGCAAGAACAATTAATAACAATAGATAGTTTACCAGCTTTTTATGCATATTTTGAAGATGAATTATTAAACTGATGAAATCTATTTTACAGATTGGAAAGGCAGTTGGATAGAGACTAATTTAGCATTAATACCTCAAGAAGGTCAGGATTTCACTTCACAAAATTATTGCCTGATATAATGAATAAATAATGACTATAAGTTATTTGATTTTAACCAAGAGGATGAAAATAATTTTACAGGACTTTATTCGTAAAAATCAATGCACATTTATTTACCAAATGACAATTTATTCATTTATTTATATTAAACTTCTATGCTGCCTCTCTTGTTGAGGCAACTCTAGACGACTCACAGCCATATAATTAAAATACAATATAAAACCCCAAAACAATCAACACAAACTGTACACTTAAAATTCAGTTGAGGGACAATATTAGAAATGTATTGGAGATTTTGTATTGTATTCCCAATTTCATGGGAAAAAAAAGATGTACTCATCTTTCTATATGCAGAAAAGGCCTTTAACAGTTTGAACTGGATGTTCTTGTTTAAAATTTTGGAAAATATGACTGTTGGTTTATTAAACAGATAAAATGATTTGATTAGAAAAAGATCAACTACTATATTTATTAATGATGGAAACCCCTTATGGACTTGTTGCCGGGGAAAAATAAATTGACGGTTAATGGATTTGACGAAAGATTAGATTATGGAAAGAAGTAAACTTTGATGTTTCTTCTAAAGAGAGGGGAAAAGACAAATGTACACATAATTTCTAATAAGAAAGTGAAGCCTTCCTTCCTTCTCTCCTTCCTTCCTTCCTCCTTCCTTTGTTTCTTTCTTTTTTCTTTCTTTTTTTCCTTTTTTTTACTTCTCCATTAATTTTCTCCATTTCTCTTATCCTTATTCAAATGTCATATTATTTTGTGGAAAACATCTTTAATATATGTCTATGTTTGTGCATATAACACATATTCAAGAGTCAAGCAGATAGAAGATTGATAGAATCTGCTGGTGTATCAAGCAACAAAAAAAAGGACTAGCACCCTCTATCTCGTGGTATATTGCATCCATGATAAAATATTTATTCCTATTTTAAAAGTTGGAACATTTATTTGGACTGCTGCTGCCACAGTAATTCATCTTAAGTCCTAGCTAGTTTCAATAGCATAAAAGATCTTTCAAGAGCTTTCTGAAAACAATTTGATGCAAGTTATTCTATTAATGAAAATAATGATCTGAGGATATTTGAAAAAGAGGCACCAGGAAAAAAAACTTGAAGGTAATATTGAATGAAAATATGGAGTTGAAGAAAGGTTAAGCACCTCACTTCTTGTTCATTTTCAATTATCTTTTTCTAAAGAGCTTTTTAAGGAATAATAAAAATAATTGGATTAGAATTAAAACATATGTGCATGCGATCTATAGTTTCTCTTTTAAATTCCATAGTAATAGAAATGACAAGAAATTTACTTGGAGGTACAATTTTTATAAGGCACTTTGAGGGGAATGAATGCATGCATACATATATAATGGAGAGATGTTTTAAAAACATGTAAATTAGTCAAATAGGAGACCAAATATAGATATCTTGAGCAGAAATTGTCCTTATGAACTTGGCACAAAAAGAGCCAATGTTCCAATTCAGTCTCTGACATCTCCAGGCAAAATTTGGAATTATCTGTATGAACTCCTGGAGAACTTCTGTTGGTCACTGTAGATGAAACCAATCTAGATGGTTTCTGATGCTCTCCTATTGCCCTAGTTAGTACTCATACTATGTTTCATTTTTATTGTTTGTAACATAAATCTCAGATTAGAATTTCTTTCAAAATAAACAAGAATACAGTGACCAGTAGATTTTGTTCAGGACAAAGCAACTTCCTACACTCTTTCTATATTTTTATGAGTTCTCTTTAATAGATTTTCATAGGTCTGTAGCTGTGTCTCTGGCAACACACATTAATTAAATTTCAAGGTGTCACAGAGCGTTGTCTACTTTGTCAGCTATATTTGCACATACTTATAGACACACATACACACAAGAAAGAAAAGTAAAAAATATTTTAGAGCACAGGAGGCAGAGGTGGGTTCCTACCGGTTCGGACCGGTTCTAACGAGTAGGTAGTAGGCTTCTGGTGATGTCACGGAGCCGGTTCTGTTGCTCCGTGGGCGCCGACATCTTTTTTGGGGAATTTTATTTTTTTGAAGAAAAACAAATTGGAATTTTTTTTCTTCGGCGCATGTGCAAAAACCAAGTTTCCGGCACTGCACATGCGTCATCATCTTGTTTTTAGCCTTTTTAAAAAAATTTAATTTTATTTTATTTTTTTCGGATTTTTTTTTCTTATGCGCATGTGCAGAAGCCGAATTTCTGGCAATGCGCATGCATCACCATCTTATTTTTTGCCTTAATTCTTTTTTTCAGGGCTATTTTCGTGGTGTG
>JANHFT010009045.1:205996-216325 GCA_032467955.1 Pseudoxenodon macrops
AGGGGATAAAATAATGTGCTGAAGCTGACCAGACTAAGGACGCTAGCCAGATGAATACTTGGTAGGCAGATTTTTCCCCCTATTTTCCTCCCCAAAAACTCAAAATGCAACTTATACTCAGGTGCATCTTATACTCTGAAAAATACGGTAAGTAGACTTGGTGGATCTCATTCTAAACAAACAGAGTTCAGAACAGGTGCATTATGAGGCAGATAATCACACTAGGTTATCTTCTTGGAGGGGATTTGGAACAATATAATTTCCTCAGTTTGATCCCTACTCTTATCTGCAGATTGAGTTTGGTGCTACATATACAGCATTTTAATGTTTCTAGACTCTAATTTGATTTTATTGTTTCTAGAATTCTGATTGGATATATATTTCATATGACATCATACAAGGGAGATTATAGTTTGGAGACAGCATCATAATATATGTTTTGCCATTCATTGCATTTCTTCCTTGGTTTCTGAATCCTGATTTTCAATATACTTCCATTACTATTTCATCAAACTTTCATAAGAGTCAAGAGTCAAACCTTTGAAAGAAGCACAGGGAAAAGTGGATGAAGAAACTCTGTTCTCTCCATTATTTACTTATTTTTTTAAAACTAGTATCAAGTTGTATTTATATGCCTTCAGCTACTTTAAAGTTTTGGTGTATAGACAAATAAAATATAGGTGCTAATCAAGAATGTAATTATAAAAGTAATTGAGACTACAATTGCTCACAAACTCAGATGGAAAATGTGTAATTTATAAGTTTGAAAACAAACAAGCAACAACAAATGGAGGGGTGTATGTGTTGATAGAATCAAAGCAAGCCTTGAACCCCAAAAAAAGGATGTTTTAGATATTGCTGAAAATGAAATTATCATATTTAGTCCAGCTAGATATAAAAAAAATAAGACCAAACCCCCACATTCTTTCTAAAAAAAAAAGCTTTATGGAAGCAGTATCTCTTTAAATTAATCAATTATCTTACTAACGGAAATGGTGCTTCTAATTTCCCTCTTAGAACATAGTCCTATGCATGTAATCCAAAGTAAATCTTTTTAATTCAGATAATGGCCTAGAGTCGCAGTCTTAAATCACTAAGCAAAATCTGAGTCAAAAATTGATGTCTTTAACAACTTAACTATTAATTTGAGTCATAGTTGTTGCTATTGTTTTGAGAACCTAAATATTTTAATAGTAATATACAATATAGACCCATTTTAAGTGTTCAATTAATATGTACAAATAATGAGTATTAGAAACATTGGGTATAATTCTGCAATCAGACTTTTAACTGGAACAAAAAAGAAAGAAACTGAAGGCTTGATTTTGGCTGCTCAAAAGCTAGCTATTAGAAGTATTACAATGAAGGCTGAAGAATTGTCAAATGATTCAAAATACAGATTGTAGAAAGAGGCAGAAGAAACTGTAGACCCATGATAGCGAACCTATGGCATGCATGCCAGAAGTGGCACGTGTAGCCATCTCTCCAGGCATGCGTAGCCGTCGCCCGTTGCTCTTCCAGGTTCCAGCACACTGGCCTGCTGCTTTTCACATGCATGGGTGTGCCGGAAACAGGAAGAGCAGCCACCCAGTGCGCATGTGCGCACAAGGAAGATCATCTCCCTGTTTCAAGTGTGCAAATGCACATCAACCACTTGATCTTCTGATTTCTGGCGTGCATGCATGTGTGAAAACCAGCAATGGGTGTCTGTGCCAAAAGATGTGGAGAGGGGATCCCGGCGGTCTCTTCCTTGGGGAGCAGAGCTATCAGCCAGAACGGGTGGGCTGGGGCTTCCCTCCTTTCCTGCCCAAGCAGGCCTCCAGCTCATGGAGCATCTGCAATCTGGAGCACATGGCTGGCTCAGGACCCCAGTAGAGCTGGCCAGGCTCCGCACAGCCTCCCGTTATGCCAAAGAAGTGTGACCGCTTCCTGACCAGCACGCTGTTCCTGGCTTTCCTCCTGTTCAGCCCCGCAGTCTCAGAAGAGCAGCAGTAGTGGCAGCGGCAGCTGCAGGGGGAAGGGCAGCACTGCTTGGCCGGCTCGGGTGCACGGGGCAGCAGGGCAATATTTACTGGCTAGGCTTGGGTGGCCGGAGCAATGGGCAGGGCAACCAGCCACCCAGCCAACAAATGATGCCCTACTGCTCTGTGTGCCCGAGTCGGCCAGGCGCTCCAGACCACATATCAGTGCCGTGGGCTGGAGGTTTGGGCTGTGCAAGAAGCCCACTCTGGTGGAGAGGGAAGGAAGTTCCAGCCCACCCATCCACTGCTTCCCCCTCATTCCCACCGGGGACAGCTGCCATTTCTGGCCGGGATGCTGGAGCAACCAGGAGGAGAAGCCACTGGTGGGGAGGCAAACTGCCCCAGAAGGGCTGGAGGAGAGTGCAGCTCCTCATGCAATGGAGGATCCAGGAAGTGGTCACACTGGCAGGGAAGCGGACATGCTCCCTTGGAAGAAGTGGTGAGAGAGGCGGGACTGCGCTGGCTTCTTCTGAGGCCAGGAATGGGCTCTGGCTTTCCAGTGGAGGGAGGCAGCATTCCCTGCCCAATTTTATCTACTTGTACAGGGCTCCGGAACTGGGTCATCAGTGGGGATGTCCCACCACCCCGATGTGGCCCAGGGGGTGGGCAGGGAGGCTCAAGGACTCCCAAAAGCCAAGGCGGAGCCAGCGCATGCACACCAGACAGCTGGTTTTCGCATGCGCATGTGCGCCAGAAATCGGCAGACCAGGTGACTGTGCATATGCACGTGCCAAAATCAGAAGACTCAGTGCCAAAATGTTTGCGCACATCCCCGTTTTGATACTCGGTGCCGAAAAGGTTTGCCATCACTGCAGTAGACCATATACACAGCTTATCCAAGAGCAAACTAATTAAAAATAACAACATAAACACAGTCACCAGATTGATTCACCAGACATATATAAAAATTATTATGCCAGTAATGAAACATTGGTGGGAACATAGAGTTGAAAAAAGTGGTTGAAAATGAGGTGTGGGACTTCCAAATTCAAACTGATAAAATCTTCTCTCAATACACATCAGATTTAACTGTGATTGAAAAGAAAAGAAGTGTGGATATGTGGCAATACCAGGGAATAGTAGCACAGGAGACAAAATATTGGAGATCAAGAATTAAAAATCAAAATTGAAAGATTATGGTCATGTGGCTCCAGTGGTATTTGGCACATTGGGTGCCATACCAAAACACCTTCAACAGCATTTAGAAAAGTTGTGCATTGGCAAAATTTCCATTTGTCAATTACAAAAGGCCACACTGCTTGGATCCACACATACACTACAATGATGCATTACAACATCCTACATTCTTAGGAAGAACTCATTGTGTATGAAAACACTAGTTAAAGAGCTGGCAGCTATAATTTTAAACTTTCGTGTATACAATAATAATCAGGAAAAATCTGGCTGAAATGTATCTAACTTCTTTAACCCAGACTCTATTTCTCTAAAAATCCAGAGTGTTAAGTTTTGCTCATATCAGACTTAAGGCTGATATGAGCAAAACTGGAATTACGCAATTTATCAACATAAAAATTATTAAAACATTAAATTGCCTAACCCAGTTCATTACATTTCCAATATAATGCCTAAACGTTACTTTAAAAAAAAATCAGTGAAAGGTTTTTCTTGTTAACTTGCTAACTGAAATATATATATTGATACTAAGTCATCTTATGGCCACATAAAATTGTTTCATTTTCCATTCTCCTCTTTTTTGTATTTATGCTTCACCTAGCCAATATTAAGCTGTTTCTTATATAGTTGATCTTTATATCATTTTTCAGGGGAGTGGAGATGATGGTAAATTAATTATGCATTTTCCATGCTATGTAATATTAGTATTAATAACAGAATGATGAGGCAGTTAAAATGATAGAAAGGTAGATACTACATGCAATTGAATTGCCTTCAGTGCCTTTATTTAGACAATTACTGTACAGTCAAGAATGGCTCTCCAGCTTACAATGGCCTAGCTCAGCATTCTCATTATAGATACTGTTCTAAAGATATTATGAATATATGTTCACAATTTATACTGTCAGGGCAAAGAACTTATGAAATCTCTGAACTTTAACAAGTAGGACATCAAAACAAAGGATAAATATTTTTTATAAAATATTAAAGTACAAATGAGAGAATCTTATAAAAGCCAATATATTTGTTCTTCTATAACAATTTTTTTCAATTAATTGTATTAATAAAATTGTAGCATATTTTCTTGCTGGAACAGGATTAACTTTTAATAAAAGGAACAACATGATTGCAGCTTACAAATACCTGGAAGACTTTCATACAGAACATGGAAATGACCCTATGGAGAGCAGGACTGGAATCAAATAAATTATAAATAAGTGAATTTTAACTAAACATGATGAGAAATACATTAACAATGGGAAATATTCAAATACATTGTATCAGGAGACAGTGGGCCCTACTTTTCACTCTAGCTGTTTAAACAAAGGCTGGATGGACATCTGCCTATTTTATATTCAGACAACTTGTTAATTGATATTTTTATGCTAAGCAAGTATTATTTATTGCAATAAAAATCAGCAGTATTACTGATGATCGAAAAAGTAATATTTTAACATTCGTACGTTGGAATAATAGAATAGATAATTGGATTTTGTAATGTACTTTCTGGATTTTGTTTAAAATTATTTTGTATCTCATTTTAATATATTCTAAATTATTTATTTCAAATCTGCAAAATAATCCTTTATACCTGATCAATGCCAGGTTTTGACCCCCAAATGTGTGATTTAGCAGGCCAAGATGGTCTCTGAACATCAAAAGAGTTTATCTCTCTCTTACTACTAATTATTATAATCAATACAAATGTGTGCCAGAATTATGTGATCGTTTTCTAGTTTATGGGTTATGACATGCAGACAGTTATTTTTTCCGCCACTATCTCTTCTTTTATCATTTTATCTACATGCCAATCAATTTTTTCGTTTTCCAAACCTTTCTTCAGTTAGAAAACATGGTCCCAGTTAAACATAATAAATTATCTTCCTTCAATATCTTCCCAACCACATAGGGAAGATTATCTAAATCATTGTCCCATTTCAAAGGAATAATTAGTCATCCTGCTGGTTGAGAAAAAGAAAATGTGAGATTATGTACGCATGTCTTGTTCGTCTTCCTGTAGGTATTTTTTTTTCATTAGATTGACTTACACTAACCCTTTGTGAGATGTGTTTTCCTGCTCATAGATATGGAATGACCCCAATATCATTTATTAATATAACAAGTTGAAGAGTCACATTTAGGATTTTTTTTTTTATGTTGTCAAATTCATTGTTAGGGAAAGATTTTGTTCGTATCAGCATAACTTTCTTTTTTTTCATTTCACTTCTGGTCAACGCTGAATTGAGCAGGTTGCACCTTAGGGTGATAAATGAGTCATTAATAATATGGAATTGTGCCAGGTGTGTTTATTGTTTTATGACAATTCACATATTTAGAATGCAATCTTTTAATCTTTCTATAACAGATGGCTTTTAAACTGAGTTTCCAAGCTTTGGTTATTTTAATAGAATTTTTTAAAAAAAAAATCATTAAGGTTTTAAATGATGTAGAAACCTCAGGCAGTATGTTGGAAATATTTTATTCTTTTTGGAATACTGCTTTTGGCTTATAAGGGGTAGAAATTAAAGTTCTTGGAATATCATATGGAATCAGAAGAAGTGACCAATGTAGTATATTAGACAATCATTCTCTATCAAAATAATCTTGTAATATTCTATATTGCCAATGTAGTACTTTCTTCATGAAGTACTTATTTACTCCCTCAATGACCAACTTTTTGTACTGGGCTATTCTTCATGCATAAAAAAGAGTATACATTCTCCTTAACAACTGATAAATAACAAAAAATACATGTGATTTTTGTAAATATTCATGTCACGTTGCAATATTAGCCTGGACTAAGTATTATCCACTTTAAGCATCATAATCTTATGTTAAAAAATCATTTATTTATTTATTTAAATGGTCAAACTGTCCATAAAGCTTTCTGAGTGGTTTACAATAGAACAAACCACACTAAAAATAACCCCACAGTTTAAATAAAAATATATGCCATAAAATTAAATAAAAATGCACAATAAAAACAACATATAACCTAGGCAGCTGCAAGGTAGTCATTCCAAGTCTAAAACAACATGAATTAAAATACAATTAAAGTCCCATTAGAAAGCCTTAGAAAATGGAAAGATTTGCACCTGGTACCAATATGAACACCAATTGAGTTGCTATGGGGAGGAAAATCCATAAATGGGTTGCAGTTATAGAAAAAGGTCTCCTTCTTGTGGAGGCTTATCTAATCTCCTTTGGCAGGATGAACCTGGAGAAATCTTCATTAGATGATATTATTGCTTATATAGCTACATACAGAAGGAGGTTTTCCTTCAGGTAAATAAAGTCCTTCACCATTTAGGACTTTAAAAGTCAAAACCAGCATTTGAACTGAGTTTGACAACAGTACAGTATAAATGTTGAAATACTAGCATATCATATTAGCCAGTCCCAGTGAGAAATCTAGTCACTTTATCACCATGTAAGATCGGTGCAGATTCTCCATGACAGGATCTTTCCTGTCTCCATTCTGCTGGACCATACCACTTGTCTGAAGTGGTGTAGGGCTTCCTGCCTAAGCAGGGGGTTGGACTAGAAGACCTCCAAGGTCCCTTCCAACACTGTTATTTATTCTATTCTAATCCACAAGTACCATCTTCAGGATTAAGATTCTTATAATCCTATTATTTATCATCTTATTGAATTGAGTTCAGTTGAGTTGTCTCTCAGTGTACATGCAAAGCAACACAATCATAATCATCGTCATCACATCAATAAATGGGTGAGTAAGAAGGATAATAAGAAAGATAAATAATAATCCTATAGCCTTATTGCTTGGATAAATACGGATAGACATTAGACAGCACTGTGAAGGAAAGAAGGAAGGAATACCTAAATTATTCTCATGACTTTTAGCTGTTGGTCCCAACTCCTGTTCTCACTTCCAACATCACCTTCTACCCCATCCCACTATACATCTGCTTTGCTGATTTTAATCACTATTTCCAGGATCTGCGTAGGGCAGAGCTGTCAAACTCCCAGCCCACAAGCCAGATACATATCATGTGCTGGCCATGCCCATACCCAATTTAGCGAAAGGGAGAAAAGTTCCAATATGTCACGTGATGCCACCATGATGACATGAGTATGACACCCCTGGCATAGTAGTGTTAAGTATTTATCTCTGGTTTTGATTGGATTGTAGTGTTTTTTGACCAGGAAAGGGACTTGAATTAGAACCAAACCAAAGCTACTATTGCCCTTTCTGAACCGTTGGTTAATTTCACTTATGATTAAATTATTTAGCCATGGTGAAAAGCATTCAGCAAATTTATGTTATGATTTAGCTGTTTCTGTTTCTGTTGTTATTTAGTTCTATAAAGGCCATGAAATGAAGACATACTGGTGCACTGGAAGAAATGCATGGCATTGCAATCACCTATCATCAATCAGGTGGGATCACAAATTGTTCCAGCTTCTAGCCTGTTTGAGAAACCAGGTTTAAAAAAAAAATCTAACGATTGCAGAGTCAGATCTAAATGAGCCTTGAGTGGAATAGTATTACACAGGCAGGAACAGAAAAGTGCACTTTGGCAATCTAAAAGAGGCAGGAAAACTGATTTTGCTCCTTACAGAAAACCAGATTTTATTTATCTTATTTTTAGCCTAGCATCTATCTGCTCGTCTATATGACTAATTGACTTTTCCCCCCAAAGAAATGCCATAAATCTTCAATGACTTTATTTGAAGGAAGCCCAACAGCTTGAAACCACAAACACTTTTTTATATCATGTAAACACAATGCATATTCTTAAAGATAATTCTTTCACATCCAATTTTTATTGACTGGAAGAAATTGTTTCTTTGAAAAAAATACCACATACTATTGTATTACACTGTGTCATGCCAAAACATGCAGAATTTTCAATGCAGGTAGAAAATTAATAGCCTTAGCATCCTTCATATTATATAAATGTACCCATACAAATATACATATATTATATGTACCCATACAAACCCAGTTTAGTGGGTTTTATATATTTTTTATTTTCTATTTCTATTTAATTTATTCCATATTAGCAATTATTCAGTATCTTGGATTTGTCTTTCTAGCATAGTTAAAAGACAAGGAAATTTGATGTCCTTCAGTCTCAAGAGCTTCCCCTGCGCTCTTCTGTTTTAGTTTAAACTTTCAATCCTTCTTTTCCCACTGCCATCTGACTACATACGACAGGTGATAAGTACCAGTATCTGGTAGATTTTCTAACTGTGGTGTTGTTTTTGTCTTTAGTAACATCAAAGCTAAAAATGTAATGTAACAAAATTGCATTTGAATGTAATTAATGTCATTACCTAAAATGTAATGATTAATACATAAAAATACTGCATAGATAATAAGAAAGAATAAATGGAGAAGCAATCTGATTTTAAAATAGCAGGAATTATGATACCTTAAAGAAGCTTCAAAATTTTTCCTCCAACTAAAGATTTTTAAAAAAGAGGTAGTAAGCAGTTTCTTACTTACAAACAGAGAATGAATGATTCATTATAGTAGCACTGATCAATCCTAAATATCATGAAATAATAAACACAATCCTCAAATAAAGACAACTAATTTATACATTTTATTAGACAACTTATTTGTTTTTAGGAAGATGTTTGTTTTAATTTTGTAGCAGCTAATGTTTTAGGAAGACAGGAAAGCCTTGTTTTCAAGCTTCATGTAAATTTTAAGGCAGTCAGTTTTGGAAAATGTCAACAAATAAACTTAATTTAAACGAACTCAATTTCCTTTTGCTTTATTTTAGCCTAGGGCACTGTCTTTAAAAAGAGAGAGAGAGAGACTGGTTTCAGGTTCTTTCCCAAATGGACAAATTGGGATTAAATTATCCTGCTTACACTAAACTTTTCAAAATATAATGTAAAATAAACTTCAACCAAATATACACATGTTGACATTTGAATATGCTGTTTTGAAGCACTCAGCTTTCTGGAGCATCCTGCTGTGTCCCCTGCAGAGTCTTCATCACTATCATCAGTCATGCATAAAATAATTGTTTTTCTGCTTTTACAAGGAAATCAAGAATACTAGGTATTCTGTTTGAAATGAAAATGAAGGCAACACACTTAATCACATCAAGAACGGTCAGCTGTTGTCTTCCAAACATGCATATAATTGAAAAACAAACCGTTTACTGTAAGGCCTTATGCTCTGATAATTAAACTTTTCTATACTTCAACTAATGCTGCTTATGAATAAATGGATTCCCAAAAAAAAGCAGTATTTACTATAAATGAAGTAAGAGGCAGAGCATAATTATGACAAAGGTTTCTTATTATAGGTGGCCAAATGGACAGACAGGAAGCAGAAAAAAACATCTAGATCTTTAATTAAGATTTTTTTTAAAGGTTTTAGTACCAAATTCATCTTTCTTGAACAACTTGTAATTATTACATAATATGGATAGTGTGAAAATTTCGAATGGCCGGCTTTGAATGAAAGCATATTGTGCCAAGCAAAATTACCAGGAAACATATATTTATAATATTGAGTTATCAATGTTACAATCACTGTTTTATGGAGATGGTGAAAAGGCATAAATGAAACAAAATATTGGCTTTGTTTTTAAGTTGTTGCCCTGCCTAAACTAATGGGCTGAAAGGCTTGGAAGAATATTCAATTTTAGAAAATGAGAAAAGAAATATAAACCATAGCGCTGAAACCACATTCTCCCAGAGGAAACAAAGTCTTCCAAAACAAGTGAATTTAGTGGTAATGATTGCATATAATTGTTTTAAGTTCTCAGATGCAGACTTTTGTAGTCCTGTGGAAACATGAGGTCTAATCTTAGTTTTTTATTGTGTTATTTGCTCACAATTCCACCTAACTGTGTATTAAACAGTGGCATCAGACTTACATACTCACCAATAGATATTTGATTTTTTTTTTGAATGCTAGTGCTTTATTTATAAGATATGTGTCTGTGCATGGATAGACAGAAAGTCTCCATTCGGTTTAAAATATATTTTTCTTCCTGTTCTGTAGTCAGTTATGGGCACATCTGACCTTTTGAAAATGAACTTCTATGTGTGTTCCTAATGTACAAAGATTGGCATATACTTCTACTTTGTCTACATTTTAAGGAACTGCTATTCTTCTGGTCTCTGTTTCTTTCATCTTGTTTTAATTTACTCCTTCCTTCCTTCCTTCCTTCCTTCCTTCCTT
>JANHFT010009045.1:231736-241964 GCA_032467955.1 Pseudoxenodon macrops
AAAGTGTAAAAGCATGCCCACCCAGTCACCTGACCTCCAAGCCACGCCCACAAAATAAGCCACACCCACAGAACCGGCAGGGAAATTTTTTAGATTTCACCCCTGTTTCAACATCTTTTTAGTATCGTGGTGACCAAAACAGTGAGGTCTTTATAAAGCAGTACTAAATGTGATCCTGATACTATCCCTCTGTTGATACCACCTAGAACTGCATTTAGATTGTACATCATGTCAGAAGGCCTCAACAAACACAATGCAGTTTTAACACATTAAATTGCTAATTGATAAGGTATCTATAATCTGTCTTACACATAACCTGTTTTTGGATAACTACCATAACTTGTCTTTTCCCTTCTCCACATCCCAAATTTTCCTAAAACCTATATACTATGCGTCAAATAGTGTCAAGAGGATAGCATACCTTAGTTAAAGTAGAAAGAGACAAATATATTCCCATATTCTGTATTGTAACTAATTACTAATGTAGATCTTCCATTTTTATATTTTTGTTTATATGTATCCAGATTTCAAAATAATACTTTCATAATTATTGTAATCTACAATGACAAAATTAATTTCCACAGTCACTTAGTAAACCATTTTTATTTTATTTTAAGGTATTATTTTAATGTCTAATTCTGAAGGGAAATCATATTATGCAAATTATGGTAGGTTATGAAGACCTTCAAGTTGAGGAATCATTAATTTAATGAAGAAAGTAAAGCATGACTGTAAATCTGTGAAAAGCACCTGGTACCAGATCATTTTTATTATTGTTCTTTTGAAATATTTATTTTCTAGAACATTTGAATACTCAGCTCTTTTCAACATTAAGGAACACTAGAATTGATCCCATCACTTGCATGAGAAGAAATAAACATACACTTTTCTAAATTATGACTTAATGAAATTTGCCAAGCACTGTTTCTGCAGGCTTATAGACCTCAAAAAAGGGACGTGGTGGTTCAGTGGCTAAGATGCTGAGCTTGTCAATCAGAAAGGTTGGCAGTTTGGCAGTTCGAATTCCTAGCACCGCGTAACAGAGTGAGCTCCCGTTACTGGTCCCAGCTTCTGCCAACCTAGCAGTTCGAAAGCATGTAAAAATGCAAATAGAAAAATAGAGTCCACCGGCCACATGACCACGGAGACGTCTTCGGACAGCACTGGCTTTCAGCTTTGAAATGGAGATGAACACCGCCCCCTAAAGTTGGGAACAACTAGTACATGTGTGGGGGGAACCTTTACCTTTTAGACCTCAAAAATAGCACTTTTCAGATATCCTTCTTCCTCCCACTCTCCTTTCCTTTCCTAAATTGTACTGATGTTTAAACGTATTATTGAAAAGTGTTCAGTAAAAACAAACAACATACAGTATATGCAAAGCCCATCCCCAGATTCTCTCTTGGAGCCACAAACTTGAGAACACTTAATTTGAAACCAATTTCTATGAAATCTGGCTCACTTTATATTGTCCCTTTGCCACACGTTACTGTGCCTATAAAATCCATACCATTACAAGAGTTACAGCTGTATATATTCTTCCTTTGTGTGAATATCAAAACACCGAAACTCTGTTTCTCTGAATTGGGATTCAGACATCAAATTGGATAAGATTTTGGATTGAATTAAAGGGATCATGTTGCTTGGATGAGTAGATACGAACTGGATCAATTAGACAGTAAGAGTACTTTGCTCAATTACAATTAAGTCTTCATTTTATCTACTATTAATCACAGAAGTATTTAGACTGCAGCCTCTGGGTAGCTACCAGCCCTAATGATGGTTTTCAAGGCTTGTATTAAGAGATATACAACCCTGAATTTGAACATATGTACAAATAGAAGGAAGTATAATGCACTAAATGAAACATTGATTATCTGTCAAAATCATGATTAACATTTGGTAGCCTGGGGTATTAGTATGCATTCTTATAGTACATACCTATAATTGCTGAATACGGGCAGATGGAGTTTGGAATTCTTTCACAAGATATGACGATGAAGTTGTAGAAGGATTTGGTATTGAAAAGAGCTTAGATTCTACCACAGAAATCAAGTTCTTTCTGAACTATTGAAGCAAGATAGGTTTTTTTTTCTGATCCAAGCATGATCTTTTGGCTTCTAGGTCCCTTTCTATAGTTCTTGTAAAGCCAAGCTGATAGATGTCTGTCTCAATGGAACACAGAGGGAAATAGTGCAAGTACTGCCCCGTGGAATTAACTCCTGAGTCATAGGGCAGGCATTTTCATATTCTTGTTCTTTCTAGCGTCTCAGTTTTCTCCCACAATAGCACCATAATATCTTGCCATCAATGATGGTACCTGGAGTCTTTTAAATTTCTGAAATAGAAATCTAGGCCCTTCCACCATTTTACAGGCCTAAACTGAATCTGTCTGTCTGTCAGTCCACGTATCATCCATCCATCCACCCTATTAGTCAGATGGAAGACTTTGAGGGAAGCACAGAGAATTATAGAGCAAATGACAATAGTATTGACATTTACAGGGCAACACAAAACAGAAGTGGAACTGCAGTCTGTGTACACCAAACCAAATATTATTTTCCTCCTATCTCATGAAACATTTTATATTTCATTAAATTAATTAATAGTTAAGCCTTCATGATTAAATATTCTGACACAGAATTGGAAGACGTTTCCCTATGTAGAAGGGGGGGAAAATCCCATGTGGGTATTGCACTTCTTAACATTCTGGTTTTCTTGGAAAACGAGACAGACAGTCAGAAACTTTATTTTGGATTTTAGCCAATCAAATATATTTAGTAAAACAAAAAGCACAAAAGCAAAAAACTATCCCCTAATGACAAGAACCATTGGCAACCATTTGTGGATGAAGCTTATACCTGATGTAACTAAATTTAGCTAATTGTAGAGAAATACATTTAATAGCTAGCTTTTTAGTTGTTGATGTCCCTATCAACAACCAAAAAGCCATAAACAACAGGTACCATATAAATCCCACACACAGAATAGCCCAAAGCACATACCCTGTTAAGGAAAAGTGCTGGTTGGGCTCCAGCATGAATCCAAAAATTCAAAAGACTAAATCTCTGGTCCTGGTGATTGACCTAGATTGGATCTTGCAGAAATAAATGTATTTCTGTTTTTTAACTACCAGACTATACTTTCCACTCCAGTTCCTTCTGTTTTCTTCTCCTTTTCCTAGAAATTTAGCAGATCTTTCCCTCCATCACAGCAAATAAGTTTTCCCCCCCCCAGATATAGACACTGGGTAGATGGCGGATGACTGTAAAGACATTCATGCTCCAATAGAGAGCATAAAGAGTTTCTGAATTTAGAGTCATGATTATGAGTTATTTTCTGTTTTTAAATATAATATATATAAAATATTACTGAGCTTATTTCCAATGCAGAAGGGGAGGGAAGAGAGAGAGGGAGGGAGAGGAGATGAACAAAATTTCTACTTTGCCTTGGATTTTGGCTACCAGATGTAGATGGACTTTTGAACAGGATGCCTATAACCAATGAACTGTTGGATGGTCTAGGAGATGAAATTCTGATCAATTAGGTTTATTCCTTTTTTTATACATGATTTCCCTGACATCTGCTAACATGATTACACATTCGAATTTCACTTTAGATTTTTTAATCAAATCACATTTTAGTCACACAACTTAGGTGAATCTTAATAGTGTTGCTTCAGTTGGCAGTTTAGTTAGCATTTGCAGAAATGCTTTCATAACTCGGAAAATGAGATCCCAATGATAGAGGAGGGAAATTTTGGAAAAATGAATGAGGCAAAAAAAAAATTCGCTAACTATTTTCCCTGCTGTCAGTTCATAATTTAATCATCTACTTTTTACATTCCTCTTGATGTCATAATCAGAATTTGACTAAAAATAAACCCAAAGAAACAAATAGCTATTTTACTGACAGGCTTTCTAAATTAAATCAGACTCATACATCAGTAAGAAATGCGATGTTTTCTATAAACAGGCCCAGAAATGTACAATGAATTTAAATATGATAAAATCAGCCTCTTGTTGATATAGAGTTGTTTCAGCTATTAATATGCTACAGAAAGAGGGAGGGAAAGAAGTGCCGAATTTCAATTTTTATAAATAAATTAATGGGGAAGTTACTGAGATATCACTGCTAGATATAGATTTGATCTGTAGGAAATGGAGGACATCTTGTTTACTGACAGGAATTGAAAGCTAAAGTGGCATTGGCTCCCTAACATTATTGGATATCTAGCTATGTTGTGTCTGTGCAAAATCAAATGTGTGACTGTTGCACACTACAAACTACATACTTAATATTCCTTGCCTTGCTGCAACCACCTACAGTAATAAATAAGTTACTAGATATGCATAGTTTGAATTTTAGAGGAATTGATGTATAGTCCATAATGCCATATCCTAGTTCTATGGGAACAAGACCTTGTCAGCCAAATGCTACCTGTAGAATAATACTTTTCTAAAAGACATATAAAATGTTTATTTACTTATTGACTATGGATATGGTATGTTTCGGCTTTCGGCTTAGTAACAAAAGTTTTATTATTATGGTTTTCCCAGTTGCAATGTATGACTGTGAAAGTTTGACCATAAGGAAGGTTGAGCGCCAAAGAATTGAAGCCTTTGAACTATGGTGCTGGAGAAGACTCCTGCGAGTCCCTTGGACTGCAAGTTAATCAAACCGATCAGTCCTAGAGGAGATCAACCCTGACTTCTCTTTAGAAGGCCAGATCCTGAAGATGAAACTCAAATACTTTGGCCACCTAATGGGAAAGAAAGACTCACTGGAGAAGAGCCTAATGCTGGGAAATATTGAGAGCAAAAGAAGAAGGGGATAGCAGAGAATGAGGTGGCTGGATGGAGTCACTGAAGCAGTAGCCAGCTTAACTGGACTCCAGAGGATGGTAGAGGACAGGAAAGCCTGTAGGAAGGTTGTCCATGGGGTCGCGATGGGTCCAACACAACTTCGCAACTAACAACAGCAACAAAATGTATCACTTGTTCATTTCATTCAAGAAAGCTTTTTTATAAACTGTGCTTCCATACTGGGTTCTGTAACCTTGATATCATGGATGATATGAAGTTCATACTCGCTTAAATTTAATTAAACAACACATGATCATAATGTTTGTACTACTATACATTCTGGGTCTCTGAAAAGGGATTTATTCCCTATTCCACTTTATCAAACATTAAATTAAGAATCACTTCCCAATTACAAAATAATGTATCCATGATAGAGGGTTTTTTTTTTTAATTAGAGGCCAGTATCATCTGTAAAGCACAATATGGCAAAAACATAGCTGAAGTATTGCAGGTACATATACAATATTAAAAAGTAGTATACCAGACATGTGTGCATATACTCACACTCATATCAGGGAAACCTTGATTTAAATAATCATTAATTCCTGAATTTGTGAGTTGATTTCAGAATCAAAACAATAGCAAAGGGAGAAGTTAAACCTCTGAATTAGAGCTTTATTTTAAGGAGGAGGTTGGATGCAAGTATAAGTACTGAAGAGCACAGCTTAAAAAATTATGTGCAATTGTGTCTTTGAATTTGGAAAGAATGATGTAAGGACACAGGAAGATTCATGACATACAACATGTCAAGATCAAAAGAGTTGTGAAGTCTCGTGAAGCATGAGATTCCAAAATCAGAAATATTTTACTGCCTGTTTCTATCTTATTGGAAATAAGGACTTCAAAAATTAGGTTGGGAGAAAGAACTTCATATTTATTACATTGTTCCTCTGCAAAACAAAAAAAGGGTATAATTCTGTGTTCAGGGATAAAATAATGTAACTCACCATAAACCTTATGAATAAACTAAATCTATGTGTCTAAATCAGGCCAGATTTATAGTGGCTACATAATCTGCTATACAGAAAACAGAATTTTGGGGGAAATATTTTTTTCATTCAAGATTGTTATCTACAAGAAAGGTTATCAGAAGTTGTCTAATTTAAAGATAGATCATCCAAAGGATATCATGATTGAAGTTGCCCATCAGGAATAAGCATTTAAATAGCAGACGATGAAGTAAAAGCATGTTTATCTGTTTACAGCCTTCTATATTATGTGAAATTTACTCTCTTTCTATTTAAATTGTATTAAGTGTGCCTCTCTATTTAAATTAACATATAGAATGTTACATGCATATCTCTGTCTTTCTTTGTTAATGCTGCATAAGCAGCACCTTCTAGAATAATTGCATGTATTAATAACTTTCCATTTCTTCTTTCCTATTAACCAGCAATTTTGCTGTCTTCTGCCAAACATCCTGTTTCTTCCAGTCCTGGGCAATGTATTTAAACTTTTTTCTTCCCATGATGCATGATTGTATTTTTTAATAGGACTACCAGATCTAGCCTGCGAAACTCTGATAATTACCAGGTGGCAGGAAAAGGCTGTTTCCTCCCTTTAATTGCTGCCATCTTGTGGCCATTTTGTAAGCAAGATCTGATAGCTTTATCTTGTATGATTTAAACTCAGAGGAACTTCTCTAGGCATTATGATGTGCTGTAAAAACTATGACTTGCCATGACACTGCATAGTCAAGACTTTGTATTATTTTCCCAATCTTCAAAATAAAATAACATATTTTTATTTTTTTTAATTTTAATGATCATTTTTGTATTATTCCGAATAATCTGGAACGTTGTCACTTTCAAATTTCTATTTATTCTATTCTTATATCAGTCTGTCTATATATTTGTCTCTCAGAACATACTCAATATTCAGTGTGACAAAAGAGACAGGCTTAATTTTTATTTTTATTTTACTAAATATATTAAGAGCAGGAACCTTAATAAAATAGCATCCTTTTTCTACTGAAAAAGTATTGGCAGTTTACCATACTGTAACCTTCGCATCACTCTGAGCCTTACCTTTCATTCCCATTTTCCTATCTCTTATTTTATTTGACAATCCAGAATTATTATTTTTTGCCTTGAACCTTCAATTTGACCAAAAACAGCAATCAATTATCTTTTTATAAAATATGTGGCACAGTCCCAAATAGATTATTTCTAAAAGTGGTGTATAGTTTACCTGTGGCTTTTCTTTATGTTTCCTTTGCCTATCCTGAAGATGGCAGGATTTTTCAAAATCTGCATCAGTTCTGAAACTTTTAACTTAGGCTACTTGTGCCTGGTGGGCAGCTGACATTCAGTTTCAGCACCTGCACTGACCCCTGGTGGATTATTTGTTCCAAATGACTGGATTAATTCTTTAAAATCATTATTTAATGCTATGCTACCATTTAAAAAATTAAATACACTGAAAAATGCACTTTAAAAAAGAAACAAACAAAAGAAATATAAAGAAATACAGACCTGGGGAAACATTAGATAATACAAAAGTGTGCCTTCTTTGCAATCAGCTCCATTGAAAACTAGAAGAATACTTTGACTAGATATATGAATAGGAGGACGGGTGGTTCTAATTTAGCAACCATAACTGGGATCAATCTTTCAGAGAAGCAGTTGCTAAGTGAATCTGCAATTCAAGTTACAAGCTTACATCAGTTTTCCTTTGCTTTACAGACCTGCGAAGGTCGTAAATTTGAGAATTGGTTGCAAAATTACTTTTTAAAAAAATCAAAATTACTTTGCTGTCACTATGAATGGTCCCTAAATGAGGACTGCCTATACACTCCTTCTATCTTAATATTTAACATACTTTCTTTCATAGCAAAGTTATTCCTAACAAATTTAACTAATGTAAAAAAATAACACTTTGATGCAAGAAGTAACAGGCTTACAGCAAAATAAATCACAGAAAAATGTATTATATTCATAATACAGAAAAGATATTTTAATTAATTAAAATAACAATGTTAGACCCACAATTTTCTGTTAATATCCACACAAACTGTTCTGGATTATAACTTGAATTCTCGTTCAAAATAGGGTGATTTGCAAAATCCCAATTTTGGGAAGATACTCTTTAATATCTGTCTTATCTTTTGTCACATAATTCACAATATATTACATTTAGCTAATATGAAAACACTGTTAATGTCTACTTCTAAGCTAAATACACATTGTTAAGAATAATGTTTAAGCAGTAATGAACAAAGTGGTCTATCAGATAAAAAGAAAGATTTCAAGAAATACACATACAGTATTTCCACACTTTGCCCTGTCTTGAAAACATAAGTTTCTACTATTATTTATACCCATACTTAAGCCATTGATTTCTAAAGTAATTCATCTATTATACACTTGCCATGTTCTAGAGAAAGATATAGTAGTTAAAGTACTGGAATTATTCTTTTCTTACACTATTTTTTGTGGATTTCTGTATATATAATGCATTTCATCTTAATTTTCAAAGAGCAATATCTCCATTTTTTCATGGAAGCAGATTTGGTTAATACAACATAATAAATAAACAAAGCAATACATTTAATTTTATGAACATAAACAAAGTGAACAATTTTAAGTAAAGCATAAATTGTTTCTAAAATGATGAGTGGTACAATTATGAGGGGATGGATGGATGGATGATCAACATTTTGTTTATGATTTTGGGGAAAGCATTTTGAAAGGGAAGAGTTATGTATTCATTATAGTGAAGTACAAGGAAAGTCTCTGTGTAATTTAAGGCAGCAACTTTTTAAAATAATAAACAACCTTACCCTTATCAGGTGATTTTGCACAGAACTCCAGAACAGCTCTGCTTCATTCATGTATTGGTTTGTTCACAACTTTTCCTTACTGCTCTACTGAGTTCTGACACTGACACAGGATCTCATCTTATTACTATTTTCTAAAATAAAAACATATGCATTTTCACATTGTGACATTTTGCAAAGACCAAAAGAGCATAAACAAAAGACCCCTACAGAATATCAGTTCCATAACTCTTTGCAGTCCCAAACAATTCAAAAACCTGAGGGCATCATGATCTAAACTACAGTGAAAGTCAGTTCTTCCTGATGTCCTCACAATGCCTTTTGTCGTTATCTCTACTTGAAATATTCCATAATGCCTTCTTCATACCATCAACAATATTTCCGTCCTTACCTTTCGTTCTGTAGCAAGATCACATTCCACCAAAACATCCTGCAAAGCTTAGTACAAAAAAGGCCCCAAAGAATCAGAATGCAGAAGCTCTATAACTTGCTGACTAACTTTGTCCAGTGTTATTTACTAATGACACAAAGAAAATGCTGTCTATTCAAAACAGAGTTCAGAACTCTTTTCACAGAAAGTGAGTGAACAAATGGTCCCATGTCCCAAGCTGTAGTCACATCCCCCATGAGGCTTGCTGATTGTTGGAGCATGGAACGAAGTGACACCAACGCCATTCAGCCACCACAAGGCATTTCTGTAAACAAATGTGTTTGTGAGTCTGTGTGTATTGCCTACACACTCACACACATGCCTTCTCTTAAGGCACTATACAATTGTAATATTTAGATCAAATAAAGTTACAGATTGAGGCTGCCTCATTGTTACATTCAAGCTCCATATCTTGAAGTGTGTTTACTTCTTTTCAAACAATCAAACTCAAACAGGGCTGAGTTGCTTCAGCAACCCAGCATCTTCCCTTTAAAAACTGGGCCAAAGAGTCAGGGTCAAACATTTCCTCATGTAAGGAAATGATATGATTACATGAAAGGGGATGATTTGGCATAGGACATATCAATAGATGAACATCCCATATAATTTTCTACCTAAAACTGTATAGTTATGTACCAACATTTAAAATCAGACACAAGAATATAAATGGAGAATGCGGAAGTGTAAGTTACCTGGAGAAAATGAACCAAATTTAAGTGTGCCTCCAAGTATTCTTCCTGATTTTTCAGGAGAATTATTATTATTATTTCAATTTAATAGTCAAGACCTTAAAAAATGAAGAATGACTTTATTTCTCTTCTAATATTTCAGTGACAACAGTTAAGAACAATTTGTGCCTTTTCTTTAGCTATTATCATATGGATCATTGTGTCCAAATATTAGTTTGGTTCCACATTTTGTCCTTTTTAATGTTGTTTGGCCATCATCTGTAGTAAGTAGTAGCAAATATTGGTGTCAGATATATGGTTTCTTCAGGGTTGATGTCAGTTGTTGGTGATTGAGGAGGAGAGATCTGGCCCTGGCCCTCCCTGTGTAGAGTATTGCACAGTTTAGTGCTTAAGACAGATTCAGACTTCAGAGAATAATCAGAACTGCAGAAAAAATAATTACTGCCAACCTGCCTTCCATTGAGGA
>JANHFT010009045.1:261132-271267 GCA_032467955.1 Pseudoxenodon macrops
AACACGTAATGATAGTCATAGGGTACAAATAAGCAATCAGGAAACAATATCAATAAGAAGTCATAGGATACAAGGAAAAGCTAAAGCTGACCAGACCAAGGATACTAGCCAGAATATCTGGTAGGCATATTTTCTCCCCTATTTTCCTATCCAAAAACTAAGGTGTGTCTTATATTCTGAAAAATACGGTAAGTCAAACTCAACCCCTGCCGATTTATTTAATTCAGTCTAACCTGCAAGCCATGAAATGTTCTGGTTTATTCCCCCATCCAAGCACAAAATAGCTCTAATCCTGCTTTACTCACTAATTCAGTTACTACTACCCAGATACATGAATGCTGATGTCTTTATAAATTATGTTATGGCTTTTTTAATGCCTAGTGGATCTTCCTGTGTACTTCACTTCACAAAGGTGCTTATTGAAAGCAAATGAGTAAATTTTACAAGATAATTATCACACTCCCCATTTTCTAAGGCAAACTCTCTTTTTGCATAATAAAAGGCTCTTTACTTTGTTATAAAGTTTATTCAAATCATGAAATATTTGCCACTTTTTCCACTTGTACAAAAAAGTAAAAGTCTTTAACTTATATTTTATTATGTAAACATTACAGCAATTTTCATGACAACACTGTAGGATCAACCAAGTTATTTGATAGAGGCTTTGCTGAAAACCTAGATAATACAAGAAGGAGAAGGAGCCGGAGATGGAATTTACAAATGATATCTAAAAGACAAGGAAATAATTTTTAAAATTAAAAATTTTAAAGCATCAAAGACTACTTGAAGATCTCAAAATGATGTAAACGATTACTTAAATACTATATACTGATTAAAATAAACAGAAAACAAACAAAAATGTTTCAGCTTCTGCCTTCTCCGGATGCTGTAAATGGAATATCTTAATCAGTGTGGCATAATGATTAGAGCCTTCTATCCAGTGGTGAGATTCAAATAATTTAACAACCGGTTCTCTGCCCTAATGATTTTTTCCCAACAACCAGTTTACCAAACTGCTCAGAAAGTTAACAACCGGTTCTCCCAAAGTGGTGCGAACTGACTGAATCCCACCACTGCTTCTATCTCACATTTGAAGTAGGTGGGAAGAAGATGGCGATGATTGACATGACAGAGTTCAAATTGCTATTGCTAATTTCTACTACAACTCACCTTTTCTCAGAGAAACTTGAGGCAGCTACGTGGTCTCTTACTTTATTCCTATAACTACTTTCAGAGATGGTTTTGGCTGAGAAAGAGTGACAGATTCAAATAGGATCATCCTCAGGGAGTTCTGGGGGGAAATATCAGGATAAAGGCCATACAACTGCATTATTAAAGCCCTGTCCTCTCCTTTATGTTTCAGTCTAAAAAGGTGGGGTTTTGATTGCACACTTGAGGGCACCATCATGACATGGATGTCTCTGGATTCAAAATGAGAAGGATTTATGTGGAATTATGGGAAATTCAACCTAACTGCTTCCCTATTTAAAAAGTGAATACTACAAACATTACCTTATGCTAGAATTAGGGCTCTTTCTTCCATATAAAGCATCTCTTTTCCTTCCCTTTCTGTGGTTTCTCTGCTCTTCAGAATAGAAAGTAGTTCACATGGAAGGCACATTTTAAAGAAAACTGGTTTCAAATGCAGGCAACCAACCCTTATTAAAACAAAGATATTTGTTGCCTCTAGTTGGCCATACTGACATATTGTATCCAAATATTAGATGTTCCATTCACTTATTAATATCAATTATGACAATTAAATGTCAATGCTGATGCTTATGAGATGTCTTTTATCTTTCTAAAATTAAATTAATATGAAAATGTATAAAGCCTTGTGATAACCTAAAAACATTCCTCCCCAATAAGGAAGGGGGACAGTGATAAAAGAAAGGAGAGAGAGAATGAAGTATTTATTAATTCAGGAGTAAGAAAAGTAATCAAGAACCATACACTTTTGAAAAAGAAAATAGGAATCTAAATACAGCTACTTGCTGCTACAACTTGTTGCAGTTCTCTTGTTGCAAAGGTACATTTGCAAAATGGAAATGGACAAGGGAAACTGATTTATAGCTATTTATGAAAACAACTTGACCTATTCATATTATATTACATAATATGAAATATGAAAAGCCTTAATAACTTTTTGACAGGAATGAGATAGAAGCCTGAGAAAATGATTTTAAGATTCTGAGCTACATATTTTTCCATGACAGGCAATCAAGTTCTGACGTGACAAAATTTATTGTTAAACCAGAAGGCTTGTAAAATATATTTTAAAAACAAAAGGCACAAGGAGGACGATAGAGGAAATGTTACAGACTTTAATCCCTTTTTGTTATCTTTTTCAAATTCTGGATCTTGCACAGAATTTGTCACAGTGTACCAAAGTATTTCTGAAATGCTGTTTTGTAATTCTAGAAGAGAAATACATTGATCTATGAATCCTTATTTTCCTTTTTATAAATATAGTTAAATTTCCTATTTTAATTGGATACAACCAAAGTATCTCCTTAATTATAATGTGTTAGAATATATTGTGTTTGTTGATACTTTGGAGATAACCTAAGCCAAACACAAACTTATTCTCTAAATTAGAAAAAGGAAGTGATAGGTAAGAGACTGTAATTACTTCCTTCCAATATCTGACATAAGACATAGTTGCCTCATGCTATCTAATGGCAGGATTGGCCCCAAAGCAGAAAATGGCCTATACAGAGCCAACTTTATTAACTTTCTTGGTGACCTCAATCTATCACTTATTAATTGGATACTAAATGAATGTACAACAGAAACAATACATACAACCATATACAATGCCGTTACTAATCTGGGATTGGATCAACTACATTACAAACAACACAAGACTCAATAACTGCCTTGATATCATCTTCTGCAACAATTTAAACTCAATCTATGAGTTAAATAAATGAACGTTTTTCCAACAGTGACTATAGCAGATTGACTTTTGTCTCAATTTATGTCCTTACAAAGATGATCATAATAACAGGACCCCAAAGCATAACTTTAGAAAAGCCAACTATGATCTCATAACTGACGACCTCTCATCTCTTGATTGGCAAACTGTTCACTGGCTGCAACACGGCTGAAGACCATTATAATACTTTTTTGCAAGAAGTCAAAAGTATCATCAAACTATACATACCACTAATAACCTCCCAAAACCAGGAAAAACAAATTACTCATAACAACAAGGAACCTTCAGTCAAAAAAAACCTCTCTTTGGCGCAGAAACAAAACTGGCTACATAGCTAACTTCAAAAGTTGCTACAAAACCTTATGCCGACCGATAAAGGCAGAATGATTATCAATTATGCAAACAAGAGGAAAACCTAATACGCACAAAATCCATCCGGGCCCTCTATAATTTTATAAACAACAAACTTAAAGACTCAAGTTCCATCCCACCACTAAAAGGATCAAACCAGAAAGACTGTAATGATGAAACCGTTAAGGCAAACCTCTTCAACACATTCTTCGGTTCAGTATTTGTAAACAGCAATGGCTCATACCCCACATTTCCCAATCATACCACAACTAATTATAATAATCTACTACATGTAGATTTTACAGAAGATGCCATTGAAAATATGCCATAGTGAAAAGACACCATGCAACCTAAAACCATCTCTATCTATTGACCCTGATGGACTATGTGCCTGCTTCCTAAAAAAGCTCTCAACCACCATAGCAGAACATCTTAGCATAATCTATGAAATATCCTTCAGAAGGGCATGAAAAAGATAAAAAACAGTATGGTTTCAATTTGGGACACATGGAACTGGATGAAATATTGCTGAGAAAAGATGAAAAAATGATAAATTATATAACTATTTGTTACAAGTGGAATTAGAAGAAGTGCTAAAAGAAACAATGATAATATGGGCAATAATTTTTGGTCATACAATAGAATTGGATAAGTGGCAACAACTATGGAAAAGAAATTAAAAATTAAAAATGGCTATAGCGTATAAGGAAAATATGTATAAAATGTTTTATAGATGGCACATGTCACCAGAGAAACTAGCAAAAATGTTTAAAGATAANNNNGAACACAAAATACAAGTTGAGCGGATACAACCTCGTAGACGACCGCCACTCTGTCAAGGACCTTGGAGAACTCATCTCAAATTACCTAAGTGCCAGAGCTCACTGTAACAGCATTGCCAAAAAGGTATTAAGAGTTGTTAACCTAATCTTGCATAGCTTCTTCTCCAGTAATATTGAACTACAAACTAGGGCATACAAAACATTTGCTGGGCCAATTCTTGAATACAGCTCATCTGTCTGTCTCATCTCATCATGTTTATACTTATATCTGTTATCTAATACATGCTTGATGAAATTAAAAATTAAATTACATTAAATTAAATTAACTGCCTTAAAATGGAATGAGAAACAAATGCTGCAGGATATATTAGATCAATGTTTCTCTACCTTGGCAATTTGTGATGTGCCAAGGATGAGAACTACTACTTTAGATGGTGGGCTAAGAATAAAGTACTGCAACAAAATGAAATGTACACAGGATTGAAGTTACCACAACAAAAAACTGTCAATTTAACATCAGCAAATGAATTAAATACGGCAATTTGTCTGTCTATGACATTAGATCTTTAATTGTATGGCTGTAATGAAAGTCCTAATTGAGCATCAAATGGTCTGTCCCTTTACATTAGATACCAGGTCCCATTAAATAATGTTCCTTGTTCATTTTTATTTTCCACGATGACTTGCTTGTCTCTTCATGCAATTTACTCACAAAGTGGATCAGAGAATGATGAAAGCATTCTAAGCGTTGAAAAACTCCTTTGTACTGAGTAATTCTGCCCTCTCCCAAATATTACTCTGTGAAATGCAAAAGACTGGATATTTTTCTTCCTTTCTTCAGCTGAAGAAAAACTTGACTTTCCAAATTGCTACGTAACAAATTACTTTACAAGCTAGACTGCAATCTTCTTTCAAGTGGAAATTGTTGGAGAATAGAATAGAATAGAATTCTTTATTGGCCAAGTGTGATTGGACAGGACACACAAGGAATCTGCTTTGGTGCATGTGCTCTCAATGTACATAAAAATACAAGATAAATGAAAATAAGAAAAATAAGATCACAAAACAGTTGCAAATTGTTCATATTAAAATTAAAGCAACAGTTATCTTTTTTTTTCAAATGTCATTTTGCATGATTTCCTTTTTGTTTGCCCATATTCTGAATGCTGCTGCTGTTTCGTTAAGGAAAAAAATATATTTATATGCAAACACATGCTATGCTCAACCAGTAAATGCCCTTACTTTTGGGTTCTAAAAGTAGCCAATAGATGAGAATATATGTGGTTCAGGGTTAAATGGCGGAGTCTCTGTGGACATTAACCTACACTAACTAAGAGTTATGTTACCGGACTGCCCTATGTTAGGATATTTATTCAGATGAAAACAAACTCACTGAAGTAACTCAGCACATCAGAAAAGGGAAACAGATTGTCTACACAACACAACTTTTCTATTAGAAATAACAGAAAAACAAAACCACATCATTTAATCTGCCATAGGGAGCTTAGAATCCATTAATTAAATTTGTATCAATTATTACAATAAACCGGAATCATGAAATTTTAGCATATTATGTATATGTCTGAGAATGAAAAAATATTCTTTATTTAATTAAGAAGTGTTTCTGTACAAACATTAGAAATTAAAATTAATCACAAACTTGCCATAGACAGATAAACAACTGATGATTAAGAAATACAAGAAAGAACTGGATGGGGATTATGTTTGACATCAAAGAAGCTACCATAAATGTAGCATAAATACTATAGTAATCCTGTTATTAATAAATTTAAAAATAATTTCCCATGAATATTATTCCAGCACTCCAGAAGATTTATTCAAAACATTTTCTAATTCTGAAACTGTTTTAGATGTTACAGCTGATAATTAGAGCATGATGTGTTAATTCTAAGAAACATAAAGTTGATTTATTTAGGACAAATTTCATTGTACTGGTGGGAAAAAGGAAGTTTTTACTGAGCTGTGAATTGTAGTTATCCAGGATATAGCAAATAAAGCTAAGGAACTCAGCATGCGGTTTTCATCAAACTCTTTTAATCACTCGAACAAAATACTGTGCATAATAGTTATGCATAACTTCAGAATGGGCAAAGTGATAGGAAAAAATAATAAGGTTTTAAGGGATTATCTATAAAAATATTCTGTTGAAAGAGACTGATGTTAAGTGAATATGCCATTCAAACGTTTTATGACTTCCATAATTAAATAAATGCAACAGGCAGACAGTAAGTATGGTGAGCAGATGTGGTAGCATAATCTATACTCACTGATCTATATTGTATCTCTAAACTGTCCTTGTGGAAAAAACAAGAATGTACATGTAGATGTTATGAGTTGGCTGGAAGATTTCAGAAAAGCAGATGTAGATTTTCATCAATATAACAACGTTGTGCCTCATTTTAAAAAAAAAACAAGATCCTTCCCAACCTTTCACTTGCATTTTTTTGCTTTCAGAAAACACATGTACGTTTCCTAGAGATCTGTGTAGAGAAATCAAGCAGCAAAACATTCAAATTAATCTCAATTTGGTTGAAAAGGTGAATTCTTACCCTGCTCCCAAAGACATGAATAACATGTGTGTGCATAAGTGCATTTTTATTAGAAACAGAGATGACAGTGAATATAGTTACGCATGAACTTGCTCTTCCTGAGACCATCATTTGTGAGCTGTTTTTAAATACCACATTATGCTTTTTACTATTGGTAAAAATAATCAGAACACAAAATACAAGCTAAATGATCACGACCTTGTTGACAATAGTCACTCAGTTAAGAACCTTGGAGTACTAATCTCTAAAGATCTAAATGCCAGCAGCATTGCTAAGAAGGCATTAAGAGTGGTTAACCTAATCTTGTGTAGCTCCTTCTCTGGTAATATTGTACTTTTAACCAGATCATATAAGACATTTGCTAGACCAATTCTTGAATACAGCTCAGACATCGGACATTAATACAATTGAGAATGTCCAGAGATATTTCATGAGAAGCGTCCTCACCTTCTCTGTTTGCAACAGAATACCGTATGCCACCAGACTTGAAATTTTGGGTCTAGAAAATTTAGAACTATGCTGCCTTCGATCTGACCTAAGTGTAGCACACACAATTATCTGGTACAATATCCTACCTGTCAATGACTATTTCAGCTTCAACCGCAACAACACATGAGCACACAATAGATACAAACTTAATGTAAACTGCTCCAAACTTGATTACAAAAAATACGACTTCAGCAATAGAGTAGTCAATGCTTGGAATACGTTACCTGACTCTGTAGTTTCTTTCCCAAATCCCAAAACTTTAACCTTAGACTTTCTACTATAGAACTCACCCCATTCCTAAGAGGTCTGTAAGGGATGCGCATAAGCGCACCAGCATGCCTACCGTCTCTGTCCTAATGTCCCCATGTATTCGTAACCATCTCATGTATTCATAATCAAATTTATACATCTTATGTATTCACAATATGTTTATACTTTGTCTGTAATCATATATACAATTGACAAATAAAATAAATAAATAATAAATAGTGGCTAATTGCATTTTCTGGAAATTCTACTCTAACAAACTCAGCCAGTATCAGATTGGAGAAAGTTGATCTAGAGACTCACAATTTTCTATAGAGATAAAGATCTGTATCCCTGGCTATTGAATTGATACCGGTATTAGTTAACATTGAAAAAAGCTGAAATTGTATCTCCATATCACATAATTGATAATCAGCAGATTCAGGAGTTGCTTATTAAGTTCCTTTCCATTTCCCTTATTATGGAATTATTTCATGAAATATCCAGTGACACTATAGCTAAGCAGTTGGAACACTATTGCCTTACAACTAAAAATCTTCAGTGTAAAAAGTGATGGCATTATTTTATTGTGTTTGGGCTATAGCAGGCTTCTATGGCATGGAATTGCATAACAATATAATTTTTAATTTATATTTTAATATATTAAGGTGCTCTAAAAGAAGTACCATATTTTTCGGAGTATAAGATGCACTTTCCCCCCCTAAAAGAGGCTGAAAATTTGGGTGCATCTTATACTCTGAATGTAGCATTTTTGAAGCTTTTTACAAGACCTAGCAAGTGAAGCGAACTTTGCAGACTTTTTTCATTGCTACTCCCTCCGAAGAAGCTTTTTTTCAGACCTAACGAGGTGCTAACAATCTTCCTGGCTTTGCAAGCTTTTTTCATTGCTACTCTCTCCGGAGAACCTTTTTTTTCAGCCCTAACCAGGGGATAAAATAATGTGCTGAAGCTGACCAGACTAAGAATGCTAGCCAGATGAATACCTGGTAGGCATTTCCCCCCCTATTTTCCTCCCCAAAAACTAAGGTGCATCTTATATTCTGGTGCACCTTATACTCCGAAAAATATGGTATTCTAAAAAAAAGTGAATAATCAAGTTAGCCGGTGGTTGCTTTTTCTCTATATTTGCTTTCTTGATATTTCTATTTTTCTACATCTAAAAGTTTTCCAGTCTAATAGGACTCTTAATGTTATAATTTAAATATGGGTTTGATTGTTTGTCTCTCTCATTTGTCTAACACTTTGTTCCAGTCCCCATTTCAGCATATTCTTAACAGCTGGTTTCAAAAAGAAGGAAAAATAAAGTTGCACTATACGAGGGGACTTAGTGACATTACATTGCTATCTCCCACACGATTGTACCTATCTATTCATTGAAAGAATTAGAGGTTGAAATGAGAAATAATACGAAAAATGAAAATGCCAGAAAACAAAGTACCAAACCCCAAGTATTAACTTCAGTCATCCAAGAAGGAGATTCAGAAAAATTGCCACAAAACAGCAAGATGATACCAAAGGTCACTGATAGTTCAAGGAAAATGCAAAAAGTTGCAGGTCCCCCGTCTCTTCTTGCAGCAGAGGTGGGTTCCTACCATTTCTATAGAACCGGTAGTAATTCCGTGGTGACGTCACAGAGCCAGTTTGATCGGTGTCTCCGTGGGCTTTGCCATCTTGGATTTTTGCTTCTATGCATGCACAGAAGCTAGTTTTTTAGTACTGTGCTTGCACGCACTTCACGCACACAGCATAACCCTGAACAAACCAGAAGCAAAAAGAAGCAGAACCCACCCCTGTCCTCCAGGCAGAACGAGACTGTTTTGGTGCCAAATCTGGAGCCAAAACCTGATGGGAGATGAGTTTTTTTAAACCAAACTTCAGCCACCCAAACTTCAGTTTTCCTTTGCTGTATTTTCAGTTTCGATTATAGTTGTCTTTAATCCACCAAAGCTAGAGAAGCATAATGTTGCTTTCTTGCCATAAGAAGTGATTAAAATTAGGATTCCTGTCTACGATAATCACTTCACTAGTGAATAAAGTAGAGTGTTTAAATGGAGTAATAAAGAGGTTGGTTAAAAGTGATCTGAAAAATACCTATTCCGACTCTTAAGGGAAAAGTTAGCCCATTATTGTTTCCAAGCATCCAGTATACTGACTGCTGTAGTAGTTGGCAGATATTTTTTCTCCCTGCAGCAATTAATGAAGATAAAGGAAGAAACATTGCTCTGCAGGTTGGAATGATGATAATAATGGAGCAGAGTTGAGGTAGTCGAAGCACTCTGTATATTTACTGTTATAGTGGCTATTCTTCCTGGAGCAGTTAATGATGGTAAAACTAAGTTCAGGAGGAAAGAACAAATATTTCAAAGCATCCTAGAGTTGGGTGATTGATCAATGAGGCTGTATTCAGGCTTAAATTCTGCTTTTCCCTTGAACGTGGCATTCCATTTTCTTTTCACAATTGGTTTCCAATAGCTGAATTAGTCATTTGGTAAGCAATTTGTATCCTGGTTGTTAATGAATGCCTAAAGCAGGGGTTTGCAACCTTAAACACTCAAAGAGCCATTTGGACCCGTTTCCCACAGAAAAGAAAACACCGAGAGCCACAAAACCTGATTGGGTGTGGCCAACTCGATATCACTCACTTCGACCAGTTGCATGACACCCCCCTAGCCACGCCCACCCAGCCAGTCATTAGGGCAGAGAACTGGTTGTTAAAAAACACCGGGAACCACAAAATC
>JANHFT010009045.1:271367-281370 GCA_032467955.1 Pseudoxenodon macrops
AAAGTTTCGGGTCCGAAAACCCCCAAAAACGCCTAGATCCAGGGGTTTCTTCCAGAGCACCTGGATTTCACCTCTGCGTCGCTGGTGATGGCTCCGCCCCCAATCAGCTAAGACTATTAGTTAACACTAAAGAAATCCCCTGAATCAACCAATCTACATCAGTGATTCTCAGCTGGGGGTTCCTTTTGAATTTGCTGACCACCAGCGAGTGGAAAAAGCAATTTCACAGAAGAGGGGATCGAGAGGGCTGAGGGATGGTTTCCTGGGGAAATTCACACCCACTCCCAAACCCCTTTGGGATCAACAAGGACACCTGCAGCCCTCCCCTGCCTCCTCAGGCATTGGAGCATGTGTGGGGGGCAGTGGTGAAATCTAAAAATGTTTGCTACCGGTTCTGTAAGTGTAGCTTATTTTGTGGCCGTGGTTTGGTGGTCAGATGGGTGTGGCTTCAGGTGGGCATGACTTGGTGGTTGACTCATTGGGCGGGCTTGGTGGTCATGTGACCGGGTGGGTGTGACCAACTTGTAAGATGTGGTGAAACTCACTTAACAACGCTCTTGCTTAGCAACCAAAATTTTGGGCTCAACTGTAGCCATATGTTCTCTTTCTTTCTTTTTCTCTTTCTTTCTTTCTCTCTCTCTCTCTTTTCTGCATGGGCAGCTAGGTAGGCTGTGAGTTGTAGGCTTACCTGGCAGGCAGATCAAGGGTGCAGCACTTCAGGCAGGCAAGCTGCAGAGCAGAGACTGGGCAGGGCAGGGCAGGGCAGGGCAAGTGAGCTGCGACCATGGGACTGGTTCAGGGGTGTGGCCAGCCAGCCATCGCTACCAGTTTGGCAGAACCATTAGCGGACATATGGCCTGGTTGGCCGAACTGGTAGGATTTCACCCCTGGTGGGGGGGATGCTTTTCAAGGAGCCACAAGGGGGCTGAGAGCTGGTTTCCCTCCCACAAGATTCGACCCAGAACCAATCTCAACATGAAGGTCTTTTATTTGCTCCTTGTACTCCTTTTCTTTGCATTTTTACCAGCCTTTTATTTCCAGAGGTATGGCTCTGGATTAAATGGTACTTCAGACAAAAGATGGAGAAGAGTATCTTGCTTTTAGACATGATAATAGCTGTCTAGCAAGGTGAGTTATGAGCTATTTTTACATCATCAGAAATTTAATTTCTGGTAATTTAATTACCTGGTAAAATGCAAAGACAAGGAGTACAAGGAGAAAATAAAAGACCTTCATGTTTAGATTGGTTCTGAACCAAATCTTACTTGTGAGACAGAAACCAACTCTCAGCCGCCCTTGTGGCTCCTTAAAAACCATCCCCCACATGTTCCAATGCCAGATAAACATTTTTTACCACCCCACCCCACCCCACATGCCATCCGAGTTATTTCAGGCAGTGCAGGGCAGAAGAGGTGGCAGCATTGGGGACAAGCCAAGCTTATCCACCCACCCCCGCGCACCAGCCCAATTATTTTGGGGGAACATGGAGCAGAAGCGGCAGCAGCATTGGGAACAAGCCAGGTTCAGACAGCAGCCAACTCTTCAGCTTCGCACACTACGAGTAACAGGAACTGAATTAATTTTCAGTTTTGGCTAGTCTTCTGGTTACCATGCGCATGCGCATGATAATGAGCTGGCTGCTGATTGTTGCACGTGTATTAACACCAGAAACCCAGAAGATGAATGGCCGACACCTGGCGTGCCAGGCAAAATGGCTCCGCGTGCCACCATGGGTTTACACTGATCTGGATGTTTCAATATGGGTTCTCTGGCAAGGAGGGATTTTAGTTGTTCAAATGCCTGCTGGCAATTAGACCTCCACTGAATCAGTAAACTGGGCATGGTTTGGTTGCAATGTTTTTCATTTTCAATAACTCTGTGAGAGGTAATGCCACTTTAGCAAAAGAGGGTATAAATTGATGATAAAAACTTGTGAACCCAAGAAAACTCTGGAGTTGCCTTCTTGTTTTCAGTGCTTGCTAATCTATCACTGCTTGGACGGGTCCATCTGCACCCCTTTATTTGAAATCCGAAAACTCAGGTAGACTAAACATTGTTTATGGAATTTGCATTTAGATAATTTCACATACAAGTTCACTGCCAGGAGTTTCTTTAGCACCTGCCATACCAGACCGACATGTTCTGTATTGGTATATATCAAAATATTGTCCAAATAGATGAGTACTCCCTTGTAGAGGTGATCTTGTAAAATCTCATTTATAAATTGCATAAATACCACTAGGGTGCCCTGTAGACCAAAAGGCATTACACAGAATTGATAGCTACCCAGCGGGCAATTGAAAGCTGTGTTCCACTCATCATCAGCTTTTATTCGTACCTCATAATACGCCTCCCTAAGGCTTGTCCCTCTGCCAAGTATGACATCAACACTTGTCCCTCTGCCAAGCATGACATCATATCTGCCATCAGTGGTAACGAGTAAAGATGTTCCACACATATGGCATTAATACCCGGAAATCCACACACAAACGTAGGCCACCATCTTTTCCCCCCAAAATAACACTGATGCTGCCACCCATGATCTAGCCGATTCAATGAAACCCCTTTTAGGTTTTTCTATATATAGGACCGTATTTCTTTCAGCTCTGGAGGAGTCATGGCATACATTCTGGGCTTGGGCAGGGTGGCCCCAGGAATAATTTCCACCCCATAGTGAGTCCTTCGATGGGGAGACAGGATGTCCAACTTTTTTTCACTAAAGACCTTATGTAGGTCAGCATATACCGAAGCTGCCTCCATTGTGTCTTTCAGTAAATTATACAATGTCTCCTCATGAGGTGGGGGACTTGGACCCAAACCTATCTGGATATTTCTGTACCCGCTACCTCACAATATTGTGGGGCTCCACTTATCCAACCAGGCCAATCCTAATATGACTTCCTCTGTTATATCTGGGACTATTACAAAACGTATAGTCTCTTGGTGCTGGCCTATCTCTTGACCCATGCATTCTATAATATGCACTGCAGATAGTTCCCCCAGTAATGAACCATCCATTTGTTCAAATCTGATCGATGGTTTCAATTTTCTTGTCCCTACTCGCATTTTCTTTGCAACTGTTGCATTAATCAAATATCGGGTACACCCAGATTCTAACAATTCCTCTCCTATGCCTGCCAGCCACTTCTAATATTATTGGAATTACAAATGGTTTTACTGGAGCACTTACCATTGGGTCCGCATCTCCCTCATCATCGCTGCCACTGGGGTTTTTCACCTCATTTATTTCAGGTGCCTCAGTGTTATTGGCTAGGATTGGTAGGTCATCCATGATTTCTCACCACCTGGTCTCATGCTCTTCCTCACAGTACTCTTTTGGAGAATGATTTTTTTCATAGGCATCGTAGACTGTATTTCAGAACATTCTGCCAACCTATGGCCTGGCTTTCCGTAATGGAAACATTATAGCGGTGGTCTAGATCACAGAGTTATGGGTGGCATATTTATTGGTGGCATTGTTGCTGCTGGTCTGTATGCAGCAATGGATGCCCGGGGAGCAGAAACCAGACTTCTTTGAGGTCCCGTAACCCAGCCTCATTTTGGTTGTTTCATCCCTAAATTCCACATCCAGTTCCGTAGCCGCTTGGAACCACTCTATTGAGCCAATGTGGCAACCCCCGACACATACACGCCTTTCTTAATGGTCTGTCCAGTCCAGCCCAGCCTTAAAATAGTAAACCAACAATCTCTCCGGCCATCCTCTCAATTTACCAGCCAGTCTGCGGTATTCCCATATGTATTCCATCACTGCACCTCTCTGCTTGGTAGCCAATAACTCTCCCTCTACCTGTTGCATTTTAGTATGGTCCGCAAATCATTATCTGACTTCTGCCAAGAACAACCCCAAGTCTCCTAATTCCATGGCATGCTTCCCATACAGGTCTGCCACCCAATCTGATGCCTCTCCTTCCATAGTTGAAGCCACCATCATAATTTTATCCCATTGGCACATGTACATATGGCCATAACAGTCCATATGATTCAACATTTGTCACAGAAAAATAGCCACCTTTTCAGGACTCTCATTAAAGGATACCTTTAAAGCAGGTGGATCCCAATGGCCCATGAATGGTGTTCCATAGTCAGTGGTGGCCATTGGCCTGTGGGTGCTGAAGATGGGTGTTGTTCTTCCCTCTGCTTCCTCATAACTGAGCTGCAGGCCACTAACTATTTCTGATGTTGTTTGAGGCCCTTCTCTCACTGGCCTTCTCTGACATTCATATGGACCTGGAGCAATATCTGACAGACCTCGACTTAGTCACCCCCTGTGCCATATGATCCCCAGCCTCAGTAGTCTTACAACTCCATCCTTGGTCTTTATTCCAAAAACCAATGGCTGCAAACATTTCTTGTAGAACCTCTAATGTCTGTGAACCTACCACTGTTGGATAGCTCCAATTATCCTCAGATATCCTGCGTCCATGCCACTGAGCAAAATGAGTTCCTGAGGGGGTCAATTGTGGCCCCTGATGGAGGGATGACCTGCTGGTCCCTGAAGGGCTCACTTCCCAGTCACCAACTAGCCCATGGCCATGGTCAGAAGGGACTGCCATTGGAGGTATCACTGTTAAATGTTCCTTTGTTCTAACCACCAAATCCCCTTCCACAGATGTACCTGGCAATACCTCCATTACAGTCTCCATGGTAGCTACTGTCTCTTCCATGTCAGCCACTGCCAGTCCAGGATCAGTGCCCTCAGCCATCTTGATTTAAGTAGAAAGGAGCTTTGACTCTCAGTCAGGTTCCAGTAGAGTGGAGGAATAAAGAGCAATGCAGTTCAGTCAGCCAATCAGCAATCAGAGTTTGTTTAGAGTTTTCTGGCTGTCTCGTTCAACTATTTGAACTATTTGTTTGAATGATTGATGTTGTTTGACCTCGCTGCCACAATCTCCTTTTCAGCATTTGGTGTTTTCAGTCATTAGCAGCTCTCTTATCTCTAGAGAGTGCTCCCTCCCCGAATGGCAGCTCCGGGCCTTCAGGCTTGTCGGAGCTGACAATTACAACATTATAGTGTTGTTTTTATCCTAATCTTTATTGCCCTGCTTACAGAAACTGTCTCTTCTTTAACCCTTATTACATTCTTGGTAGTATGCCAAATAAGCCAAGCCCACAAAACCAGTTGTTAAAAAATGTGAATCCCACCACTGGATAAAAGCCTTTCTTTTGGTTGTCACAGAATATAAAGTTATTTGGTATGTACAAAAACAACAAGAATATAAAGTAGGATACGTCACTATAAATATTGGCAATAAATTTAGAGTTACCGTTCAAATTTTAAATTCCAGATCCCAGATACATATGTTGCCCAATTTCACTTTCTTGCCTTACCTTTTTAAGGCTTGTAACGTAAAGTAGTAATTCATTTCACAATTGTCCTTGGCCATTTGATTTGAGTTTTCCATGTTATAGCCATCTTTATGCTAATTTTGCTCATTTAATTTGTTATTTTGCTAATCAGTCTTCTCTCTCATTTTATTATGTCTACCTAATTTCCATTGTTTATAAAATATTTCCTTTTTAAAGGCAAGTCCTACTTTTACTTTCAAGTATTCTTAAAAGTGGGCATTAATATTTATAAAGAAGAATTATTCATTGTTCTTGGGTGAAATAGGAACAAAATGTCTGCCTTTGATTTTAAGATCAAGTGGTTGGTACATTGAAAAGCACTTAATACCTTATTTCCAGTACAGATGTGCAGTATAAGCAAACTTTAAAGCCAGTGGCAAATAGTTTCCATATTGTTGTCAATAAAATTATATGGAGATATTATTGTAGTCCTCAGGAGTTCATTCAGATACCTATTCCACTTTGTTGGTATTGTTTTAAATACATTATCATTTAATCCATTCTATTACACTTTAATAAACTTTGATCAGTTACAATCAGTGGCTATGTTTTTACAGACATACCACCAAGTCTTGGTAAAAAATATAATAGTTAGAGGAATCATCATTGTCATCACATCATCATTGTTGCATGGTATATTGATCGTTTTTTTGGAATTGGCTGCCTTAGAAATACTCAAAATAGTTTAGTTGAGTGATTTGGCAATAACAATACGCACATACTGTTGTATTGAGGGGAAAACATTACTTGCTCAATTGATTGAGGATACTTCTGTCTTTAATTTCTTGAGTCAGTGAGTCAGTGAAAACTAGAGAAGGAATTCTCATGAGAATTCTGCATATGTATCTCTAAAAATTCATATCTGTTAGAAAAGAATCACATCCCAGCGATTTAAGAGATGTGATTTCAAAGACAGACACAAAAGCCTGATAGTATCTTACACATCAGGCATCTATTTTGCTTCATTCCCAGGAGGTCTTTCATCTTTAACACAGATGGCAACATAGTCAGTTGATGGATAATATGCAATTTTTTACTGCAATTTCTGTGATTTAACAATTCTGTCACTATATATCAATTGGAGGAAACAGAAGAGAAGAAAGATGTGCATAGTTTGAAAGAAAGTTCCAAAGAAAAAATTAAAAACATACTGCAAATGTGACAGTTTTCACATAATGTCCTTTTCAATCAGAATTCCAGTTTTCTTTCTCTGTTAAAGAGTTGGAACAATTAAAAAGCCCAACTAGAAATGTATAGTTTAGCCCAGTACATTACAGAAATCTAATTAGTGTAACCTGTTTATAGTTCAGTGGATAATCTGTAAATACAGAAATGTGAGTTACAGAAACCACAGTTAAATATATCCTGTGACAATTAAGTTAAATTTTATTAAAGATGGTTCTCCAAGGACACTTCATTATGCGTTTTTATACATAGTAGTTGGAAATTTGGGCCCTATTGAATCAAGTACTGAGTAGGTCCTTCCAGAGAAAGAAGTTCTCCATCCTGTTGGCAATATTCATTTCAAGCCTGGTCATATCATTCTGGGGAGCTGGTGATCAGATAGTAAATGCAATGAGTGTTTGGAACAAGAATACATTTATCCATGATTTCAGGGTGGATGGATGTACAGGTATTACTAGAGATTGGAGTGGACAAGGGTGATGGTTTACCTTCCAGGTTTCAGGGCCTTCTGGAATCTTGATACCAAGCCTTTGAACTATTTGTTTGTTGGAGCAGGGAATTAATCTTCAAGGAGACCTTATCTGTGATCAAGGACTCTGTTCTTTAGTTTAAAGTTGTGCCAAAGGAATAAGCTTGAGATCCTGCTGATGTTCACCAGGAGTCCCATTTGGACTTTTGCACCCAGTCTCCAGGTACTAGAGCTCCTTTTTCTGTTGATGTTGAGGGATTGAACCTTTTTATTCAGCCCCATGAAGGGGAAAATGTCACTATACATCATGTGATGGCAACGTGACACAGCGAGTTTGACACCCGCGGACTACATCATAATTTATTATATCTTCCTTTAATCTCATCTGCCTCTCTCAAATTGCTTCCATGATTTTTATTTATATTCTAATTTTTAATTTGTATTTATTTCTTTGTGAGTGTTCTTACTTTAGAGAAGAAAATTCTTTGAGTTTTCTAATTTTCTAAAAAAGACTTTTCATTTTTCTGCTTATTCCAACATCTGTTTGAAATAACTTTCTTGATTTTTTTCTTATTTTACATTAAAGCCTGTATTCAGCATACTTATTTATTTAAAATATTTTTCAATATAACCAACTCTGTGCAGTTCCCAATCCAAAGTTAAAGCAACAAAGTTAGTCCAACCCCCTACTTAACAGGAAACCCTACACCACTTCAGATAAATGGTTATCTAACATCTTCTTTAAAACTTCCAGTGTTGAAGCATTCACAACTTCTGGAGGCAAGTGGTTCCACTGATTAATTGTTCTAAAGAAGGGCAGGATGCCTATCCAAGACCTATATTTGTACTTTTTTCATAGAAAAAGTGACCAGCCTCAGAAACAGAAAAAAAGAATTGGGAAGAGGCAATGTTAACTCTTCGACAAATTATCTTCCAGCCATAGTCGGAAGCTCCTATATGCATTTTGTAGGAAGTTCCCACTGGTTTCCAACACTTCCTCCCTTCTCCTCTAATGGTGCTGAGAGAACTGCTATTTCCACTTTCGATAACAATGGCATTCAATCACATTCACTTCTCCTTTGGCTCTGACTTCCATACAAAAGAATATAGGATTGGTTATCCCTGTCATCTTTCAACTCCATCTCATAGCTATGTACCACCTAGTGGTGTGAACAAGAAATGCAGTCTGAGAAGAATGCTTATCGTACAATATATTTAAGTGCCTTTCAGATAGGACTTCTGGCAATTGCTTGGAGAAGACTTTGCAACCTTTCATTTGCAACCTTTTAGAAAATGGCTTGCTACTGCCATTTTCCTAAGCTGAGAGGGGGGTATTGGCCTAAATAAGCCCAGCTAGCCTTGTGCCTAAGGCAGAATTAGAATTCATGGTATCTTGCCTGATGCCTTAACCACTACACCAAACTGACTTATTCATTTACTTACTTATTAATCAAGTTATCAAATTTATAGATCCCAATCTATTTTATCACACAGGACAACCAGACTGAATGATTCTTTCTTTTTTCAATTTCAATTTTATTCATTAAAAAAATCATTTTGCATTAAGCTTGTATTAACAAACAAAACTAGACAAGAACATTACAAATATAAATTAAAAAGAGCAAAAGAAAAAACACATATTATTCCCCCTAATTGAACACTGACAAATTTATTGCAACAATAATAGCTCCCCTCATTGCAAAGCAAGTCCAAAATTATTAGCTTCTACGTTTATTTGTAACCTAATTGATCTGTTATTAAGAGCCAAAGGAGGATATTTGATTCTGGACAGATCAGAGATAATGATTGGGATGATTTGTGGTAAATAAGAAACCATGTAGACTTTCAATAACAGTAAATTACAATAACAGACGATTAACAGAATGCCTTGAACTTTAACTTTGCTGTTGCTTAACCTGTTAACTACCGGTATATTCTTTTCATATATGTAATGTATGGATGATTTTTCATTGGCATGTATTTCACTTTAATGTTTCATTAAATTCTATGCTTTTGCAATGTCCAACATTTCTGTTCTATGAAAAAGTAATTAGATATTTTTTATCTGACTTTAAGACAGGATTTGATATTTTCAGATATCCATATTATTTTACATGAAAACGGATGCTGAACAACATCTGCCCCATTCAGATTGGTAAAAGACTGGTCTTTCAATATTGGAAACATAAATTTATGGCCCAGTTACTTAGTGGATTGAAGACTTGATATAGCAGTGATGGCTAACCTTTTTGGTGCCAAGTGCCCAAAGCGCATGCATGCGTGAATGCCCACATGCAAGTGTGCAACTCCAAAATGCAGTGCGAGTACCCCACGCATGTGTGTGCATTCCGCACGCATGTGCCCCATCCCCTCTCACCCATTTCAGCTTCCAGGTTGGTGCAGGAGGCTTTCCAGGCCCAAAATGGGACAGGGGGGGCCCACACGGTATCCCTGCATCCCATTTTGGCTTCCAGGTTGGTGCAGGAGGCCTTCCAGGCCCAAATGGGGCAGGGGTGGACGCATGCGCACGAACCCCCGAACTGCAATGTGAGGTCTCCCTGCACATGCATCCCCATACATGCAAGTGTGCATCCCTGCATGTGCCCTGCCCCCCACGCATGTGAGGCAAAGACCCAAAGATCAGCTAGCCAGTGGGACGCATGCACACATGCGCGGTGGAACTGGGTTGGGGCAATGGCTGGCGTGCCCACAAAGAGGGCTCTGCCATACGTTCGCCATCACAGTGATATAGCATGCAACATATACATGAATTGTATAGATTTAGGCTATGTATAGATACTTACAATGAAATATGCTCATCCTTTGTTAGAACGCTATGTAAATATTGAAACCCTTTAATATTTTTATAAACTTGTTGTTCCTCCTTGCCGGGGTTTTTTATTTTTCAAGATTTTCCTTTCTTTATTTTCTTAAATGAAAGTCAACAATATCTAACATTTGTTTCATGTTGTTCTCTCTCCC
>JANHFT010009047.1:11288-22157 GCA_032467955.1 Pseudoxenodon macrops
CCAAGGTCCCTTCTTCCAACTCTGCAAATCTGTTAAAACTGTTAAATCTGTTGCTGGTGCCATTTTGTGTGCTTTTGTATGGTGTATGAGTCAGTTGTGTTGTTTTGTGTTGAGTGTATAAAGTGCAAACACTTTTCCCCCCAGCTCTTTGTGGCCCTGTGAGGTTCATGCTTGTGGTAGGGGCCATTTTGTGTGCTTTTGCATGGTGTGTGAGTCAGTTGTGTTGTGTTGTTTTGTGTTGTGTGTGTGTGTGTAAAGTGTAAAAGTTTTTTGTGCTGTGTGTGTATAAAGTATAAAAGCATGCCCACCCAGTCACCTGACCTCAAGTCACGTCCACAAAATAAGCCACACCTATAGAACAGGTAGGAAATTTTTTAGATTTCACTACTGTTGAAGAGTATCCAGCAGCTACAATTAGTTCAGAATGCAATGTTTTGGAGGCCCCTGGGGTGACACATTTAGCATCACTGTTATGTGAGCTGAACTGGCTACCGATCTGCTTCCATGTGCCAAGTATTGGTTATCACTTTTATAGCCTTCTACAGCATGGGTCCAGAACATCTAAAAAACCATCTTTCCCCATAGGTTTTCTCTGTCCTACTCATGATGGCAGAAGTGGCCTACTGTGAACTCCATCAGCTAAGGAATTTTGGCTGGTAGGATCCAGGAGAAGAGTCTTTTCTGCCATGGCCCCCACCTTAGAAGGTGAGATATGTCCTCTTTCTTTTAGCCTTCAGGAAAAACCTTAAAACTTGGCTGTTGGCTGGCATGTTGTCTTGAAGGAGAAGCTGTTGGCTGGAGGTGATTGATGCAGTAATAGAGAAATACACCACCACATCTCTGCTCTGGCTTTTAGTTTGTTTGAATTTTTGTAAATTTAATATTTTTTTTATATTCATAATTATTTTGATATTTTATCATATTATAAGCCTCTCAGAGTTACCTCAAACCATGAGATGGGTGCCAAATAAATTTTAGAATAATAGAAATTTTATAAAACTGTAGAAAATGTACAATTCAGCAGATTATTGATCAGCTCTTTAACCACAGATGTCACCAAATATAGTGACATTCCCAAGCCCATATTCCTTTTTATCTTGCTTCCTAGTATGCTAAAAGAATTTTTTATAACTGGAGGTTAAAAGAGCTTATTTCAAGAGTTAATATATCTGAACCTATAAATATGCCAACATTTTTTGTTATTTTTTAATCAACTGGAACAGAAGTGGGTTCTGAATCTTCTTACTGCCAGTTCAGAGTTGCGCCTCGAGCGCACATGCGGCAAGCAAAATAGAAAATGGCGGCACCCACGGAGCGACTGAAGGAAACAGCTCTGTGACATCATCACAGAAATTACTACCTACTCTATAGAACCAGATAGTACAGGTAGGAACCCACCTCTGACATGGAACTATTCTGAGCAACCCATGCTCAAACGTGTACTCAATTTTTACAAACAGTGATTTAATTCCATCTTAAAACTTGGTTTCTATGATTATTACATTTTAAAGCAATAATGTTTAGCATACTGTAAGTAATTACAAACGTGGCTATCTTCTTTAAGTTTTTCTCTCCAGCTTGTTGTAAAACAGCACATCGATCAATACATCTTTATCTATATCATCTATATCAACCTATATCAAATTATTGTCTTGACGATTATAAAAGTAATGGAGAGAAAACGCTAACCTCTATCTCAATTTAAAAAGAGTCCTTTATTGCTGAGCAAATTTGTTGCTATTTCTAACCCTGACCCCGTCCTTCCATTGTGTTTCTCAAAAACACATATTATTTGCTATGCCCAAGAAATTCAATAAAGTCATTGACACATACTCTTCCCTCTGCTATATTTATTTATGAGTGTGAAAAAGTCCTTAACTTTGCCAATCAGCAATGGAGAAGAAGTGCAAGAGAGTTAAACTTTTCATTTTATAATCAAACAAGAGACACAAATCTTCGCACCCAATATTTCACCATTATCAACATATATTTTTCAGAAACGCAATTATTCACTCAATGTTTAAGGGGGTGACAAATCAGTTCAGCATTGTTGCCAAGAAAAAAGGCATGGATGTGTCTTAGCAGCTGAGCTTGACATAGTAAAGATTTAACTTTCCCTGTTTAATATTGGTGTGCCAATGCACCAACTTGCACTCTGACTACAATATCATGCTGTTTTGGTAATGTATGTCCCTGTGTAGAATTTCAGGCTGGGCAAATAAAACCAAGGCATTCAAGCTGAATACATTTTTGTAATCCTTAGGCTTACCATCTTATATTAGGCATTTTAGTTTACAACTGTTAAAAAAAAAGTTTTGTTTTGCAATGCACAGGAAATGCTTCAGCTATTTCTATACATTCAGCAGTTCTAGAGGTCAATGCTTAAACAGTATTTGAAATTACTTCTCACATTTGTTCATGCTAATTAACTCTCCAGCAGTTTTTGGCATACTTGCTAAATTTTGCCATAGGCATCCATTTTGATTAAAAATAATAAGAGCAACCTAATGCTTCTTAATATAAAATTTGAAGTCTCTTTACAAACCTCATAATAAACCTGCTCCATCCCACTTCATTTTACATATCTATCCCCTTTCTATGCAACAATATCCTCCCTGGAATTTAATTGGCCCGAAATTTACTTGTATTTAGCAGAGCTATTAAAACCCGGCTGTTTCATCAGACTTAGAGTAAATACATCAGAGTAAATACAATATGTATTCCTTTCCCTCACCGCCAAATTTGGGGTGCTTGTTTTTGACTGGTATTACCCTGGTGCAAAGATGAATGCATTATTATACAGATGTTTATTGTTTATTGTCTTTTATTGTTTTAAACCCATTTACAGGTTTTAGGTAAGTAAACTGCTCAGAGTCAAGATTCCTTTTTATAAGAAGATAGCTCATAAAATAAAATAAATATGAGCAATTCATAGAAATCTGCACTGTGGGATGGAATTATTATTCCAATATTACAAATGGAATAGGCATGAGACTTACTGAGATTATGTAAATCAGTGATTGATTTCATATTTCAAATCCATTACTTTTACTTTCAATATCCTCATATCAAAGTATTTCCCTGCTTAATCTAATTATCTTAACAGTGATCCTATCTGTAACCTAGCTTGTTCATTGGTTTGACAGTTTTATTAATATCAATATATTTATAATATAACCCCAGTTTAAAAGGAATGATACAAGAAAATGATGTGGAAACCAACAGACTTTTCCTAAGGAATCTATGACAACTGTGAGTTTTTCAGACATGTAGCAAAAAAATGATATGTTCTCAGACAGAATGATCTGTTTGGCCCCATGTCCTCTGTCCTGGTAAGCATGGCCTTAAAATGAAATGTCATGTGACTTTTGGAGTGTCTTCTTTTGGGGCTTTTTTTTCTTTTGAAGGGAGGGTTGTTTTAACAAAAGTAATCATTCAAACTTTCATGTATTGATACCTTTTAAATTGGCTCTTTCTTTCCCTCACGTGTTGACACATTCAATAGTCATAGTATGGTGGCAAGACAAGACTTTGTATGGGATATACCACCAACAGGTATCTAACATTAAAAAATCCTTCCAATGGCTGGAAAGGGCTAGGCTAAAAAAATAAACTCTAAGGCACTGATCAAAGCAACATCAGAACAGGCACTAAGCACCAGATCCATAGACACAGAGATCTACAATACTAGATGTGCATAGAGGCTTCAGAGACAATTTAATACAGAGTGGCAGGGTATAAGATGCAGACAGGAACAGCACACTCTGAATGGCACAAACCAAATACTGCCATTGTGTACAAGTACATCTGCACAGTATATGGGATTGTCCCTACAAGTCCAGATGGAGATTCCATAGACATTTGTCGAGAATAACAGGGCTAAGATCCTACAGGACTTTCATATCCAGATAAGCAGGAGAAGTACTGGCCAATCATTCAGATATTGTGGTAGTGGACAAGGATCAGAAGACAGCAAAGATAATAGGTATAACAGTGCCAAGTAGTGACAGCAACATCCAGAAGAAGAGTATGAAAAGCTGGAGAAGCACCAGGAATAAGATGTGAAAAGTAAAAGACAAAGGGGTCCTAATAGTGATAGGAGCACTTGGAGCTTTCACTTTTAAGCTGGTAGAGTGGCTCCATCAAATCCCAGATCCATAAAACTGCAAGGCTAGGAACAGCTAAAATACTACGCAGAAACCTGAAACTCCTAGGCTTCTGATACAGAAAATGACATTGAGGAATTTTATTTATAAACACTATTGAAATAGTAATTTATATTATTATTATACTAAGATCAATAACAATATCATAAAACAGATAATTTTTTTTAATGTTGGAAAAATATTGAGATTGAAAAGCCAGTCTTTCTGATGTTGGAAATACTGTAATTTCATATACATATAGGCCTAAAACCATTTTTTGCTGTAATTTTGTTGCAGATGCCAAAAAACTTAAACAATCAATGTGTGCTTCTTTTCTTCCATTTCTTTTCTTTTCCAATTGTCCATTTCCCCCTTTGCTTGTTCAGGTATCTAATAACTCTAACTATGAGATGAAGTTAAATGGTGGATAGTTTAAAGCCTAAACTATTTAGTTTAAACTTTAAAATGCAACCTGATTTAGAAGTATGGAATTCCAGAATGGGATAAAGGGAATAGATCAAAATGGATACTGAAATATTTTGTCCAATCTTAATGTACCTCAGAAAACCTACATTCAATGAGGCAATGAAAGGGCACAACATTCTAAAAGTCTGACCTAAATAATGTGTTTATTAAAAAAAAACACCTTATGTAAAATATTTCTCATTAACACAGTCTCTAATATGCTGAATATATAAACCATAACAATGCTATTAAATAAAACACAAATGTAACACACAGATACCATAAACTAAGCACAAGGAAAAGCCTGAACAAAAAAGATACATTTTCAAAGGCGATAATCATCTTCTCCTACACCATTTCCTCTGAAGGCTGTTTTGCCACAGAAGATCAGTAAAAGAAAGAAAAAGGCTTGTTTTCTGCATTTCCTTCATTGAAATTACCTTCAAAGCATAATTATTCCTACAAGTTTTGCCCTGTGACAATAGAATCACAAACTATCCATGTTTAATTGATGCAATTTGATTGGTGGAAATATTGCCTTTGGTGGTTCATTTTCTTTCAACTTCAGTAGGCCAACAAATAACTTCCTAAAACTATATCGAAAGCTCAGCATGTTGTAACTCCCCTTGTTAAAACGTGACATTTCTTTATAGAATACCACAATTTGAAGACTGAATAGAACCAGTTTTACAGCTGCATTTTCCAGCTTAAGAAGTTGATTATCGTGGTGGGAATTCTGGGATTTGTCCTTCAGAGTAACTGGAAGGTATCACATTGAGAAAACTGTTATGACAGGTGATATGAAGTGCAGTGACCATCAGGGGAAGAGAGGTAGGAGAATTAGAGGAGCAGTGTGACTTCTCTTTCTTAAATAGGTCACTTGGGCTATCCTTGCCTAAGTTATCATATTATATTTAAACTTGGAAGCTTGGGAAAAAATCAGGGGAGATTGATTATTCCCTGAATAAGGGTTTTAGTCCTGGTTTTTCTGTATTCGAACTTGGCTAATAAGTAACCCAGAAGTCAAATGTGTTAAGCTTCAATATGGCACCTAAAAAGTAGATCATGCTTGAATGAAGAAGTAAATCCCTAAGACAAAAGAAATGGAATAGATTTTTGCAAGGTGTTTTCACCAAATAGAGTGCAACAACTTTGCTGTCCCAATGGAGAACAAAGTGCCAAATAGAGCATATGCTCCTCCGGTCACCTCAGGAAGCAAAGATGTTACACAAACATTTCTGGCTTGCTTACAGAACTTGCCGGAGGCCTGGACTGATGCCTTGATTTATTTAGGTATAAAGTTTCCTTCATTTGTGCTGGCAGCAACATCTTTTAATTACAGGTAATTCAAAACATTTTGTTGTACAGGTCCTCTGGCACATAGAAGCATAGTTCATCCTGCTCTGTATTGTGGTGGCCTACCTATCTTAGTCCACTCAGAGAACCAGCCTTTTCAAAGGCACCAGCAATGGAAACCCTTTCCCGGAGGCACTAATCTTGACCCAGATTTTCTTAATTCAAAGCCACTTGGCCATAAAAATGTTTCATGAAGTTCTAGTTTTATGGAGCTCCAAACAAACTGGTTCTATGAATAAGCTATGAAATGTATCTATTTTTATTTATTTTTCCCTGAACTTGTTCTTTATTGTGACTTTTTCTTTCAACTCAACCAAATGATTTCCCCAGATGTGCTGTCCTGGTGTCACTTTGATTGGCAAGTTTTACATCAGCCTCCAGCAAATGTTCATCGTAATGAAAAAACTTAAATTACTGATATGTAATTTTTGCAAACATAACCACACCATCGTAGTTTGATTTTCCAGATAAGAACATACTAAGTTCAGTCTAACAAGTAAGGTCAAGTTGTTAAAAGTAGCTTTTAAACTTCTGAGATATGCATGTTGCTATCAGAATGCCGATCAGTCTGGATATATATTTATTTAATAAGTCTATGTACCAATAATGGTATTAGTCAATGATACTTGTAATCTAAAGAAAGCTTTGAAAATATTTTTAGAAACTCTCACTATGCCTCAGGGTGTTCTTAGATGCCACATAAATGAGTAATTTACAAGTCATTTGGTCTGACTTCATAAAAAAAGAGCAGTACTCCCTCCCTTAGAACAAGTTCCTACATTTGTTGATAAAAGTAGCAGAATGATCTGTGCACATCACATTTATTGTTTGAACTCCATTAGGACTAGAAATAATAGATGTGATGACATCAGGACTTGAGATCAGAAATCTGTTACTGAAGAACAGGAAGCCTCTTCATCAATAGCTCTATTTTGAAAATAAGTATCAAAGAAATTTAGTTCATAGAATAGAAAACTTTGGGTAATATAATATGATTTTTTTGATTGGCTTATTTACTTTACCTCAGAAGACATAATCCAACCAATTACACTACTGACCTCACATTTGCTTTTTTATGTTACCTTCAACTCATCAGTTCCTCACCCTGCCCTTATTCCTGTTTGCTTTCCTATCCATCTCCCTGTCTCTCCCCATTTATTGAGTGTTCATCTACTCAATTCCCTGGCAAGAAAAATGACATTCAGGTTTTGTCATTTTTATAGCATAGCACCATCTGGACCACAAACTGTCACCCTTCCCTAAATCCCAAAGCAAATGACTTCTTTTCTTGCTTATGTTATCTGGCCTTATGGTGACTTTCCCTTTATCCCAATGACTGAGTTTCTCCCCAAGCATTTCTGGATAACCTGTTTAGGAAGAATTGTCTCAGGCTGAAAATGTTGGTTTAAAAGATGACCTGAGTTTCAAATGGCACATAATCATCTGAAGAAGACCTCTGTTTAGTACTTCAAGTACTTCATGGTTGTGTGTGAGAGCATTCTAAAGAAGAGTGGGATAATTTAGAATAAAGTTTACCTTAATAGGACAAATAGGTCTAAACTTCAGAGAGAATAGAATAAATGTATTGCCACTTTGAATGTACACTAATTGGCATATATTAAAATGAACTTTCATTACAGGCAGCTCTCAAAGGGTCACCACCTCCAATATATACCTCATAAACATGACTAAATAAATAAATAAATAAATATGCATATACCCACATATATTATATGACACAGAGAATCAACACAGTCTAGTTCAGATGTATAAATGTACATGGCAAGAAAAATGAATCTTGTGACTTTTCAGATGGATGGCATAGGGAACAAAGCTGTTACAGAATCTGGAAGTCCTGCTAGAAACCTCCTCCCAGAGGGGAGCAACAGAAACAGACAGACAGTAAAGTGTGTGTGTGGGGTCTCTAACAATGCTTTGAGCTTTAAGCACATAGCGCTTATAAGCAGTAAACCTGAATAATAGGAAGCAAGCTTCCTATAATCTTCTTGGTTGTCCTTACCACTCTCTGTATGGACTTTCTGTCTGAGGCACTGCTGCCACCAAACCAAACAGTGATGCAGTTTGTTAAAATGTTCTCAATTGTACCTCTGTAAACAGTGGCCAGGACAGAAGGAGAAAGATGTGCTCTCCTCATCTGACTCAGGAAATGCAGACACTGGTTTGCGCACTTCAGTAAGGATGACGGTGGAGAGACCAATTCCAATGGTTAGTTATCTGCACTCCCAGATACTTAATATTGTTGACCACTTCTACAGCTGCACCTTGATACTGAGTTATTAACATTTAGAACCAGGTAACTTTTATTGCACCTGTCCACCAGAATCTTCACCTCTTTCCCCTTGGTTTTAATGTTCAACTTGTAATTTTTTTTGGCTCCAACATGTTTATCAAAAACTTTAGTTGACAGCAAAGGAGGTTACATAGCAAAAAGTAATATAAAACATAGTTTGCAAAACATAAGACATTGGAGAGAGGAGTAAAGGGAACTACTGATTTCAGTAACAAACAAATATGCTGTTTGCAAATCAGGATTATCTTGCCATGAGAATACCATTGGATAATAGGGTAGGAAGACCTGGGAGACAATGTTTTTTGTTTTTTGTTGTGTAGTGATTGTGCTCTAATTGCTTATGTATGATATTTTCTGTTATTTAGTTTGTTTAATGATTAGCCAATTTGCTAGAAAATACCTGCAAATTCATTCTTTACACTTTCCAAATCTTGTTACATATCCATTCATTGAATTGGATATGACCCATATTGACTTGGGCCATTTCCAGAGTTCAGTGGTCGAATTCGAATAATTTAACAACCGGTTCTCTGCCGAATGATTTCTTCAAAACAACTAGACTGATTAAGATTTTCATTAGATAAATGTCTTAATTTTGGTTTTTTTTTCTTAGTGTATTTTTGGAAATTATAATTGAGTTATAATCACTACTGTAGCCATTAAAACAAGAGGTTAAAACAAGAGGTACTGGTGAAAATAAAACAAGGTCTTAGTTATTTTTTCACATGATAAGGTAAGAAATTTGCAGAAAGAAGAGTAATTAGAGCATGATATTTGGAAGGAGCTAAGATACACTATCATGAAACAGAAGTAGAGATTGAAACAATCTCAAGTTAAACACACCCTACAAATACCTTATCACAGAATAGCCAGACCCTTCAAGTTGGAAAGCAGAATAAGAAGAGGGTTTACAGTTTTGAACATTGATTTGGAGAACATATCTGTGAACATGGTGGACAGCTAAGTAAATAAACCAATGGATCATTACACTGAGTTCTCACTAGAGGAACACATGCCTGGGATCAAATTATTGTACTTCAGACATGTTATGTGAGATCCTAGCTTTATAGAGAAGGCTCTGATGTTTGGAAAGGTGAAAGAGGGGAAAAAGCAAGTATATGATCAGCAGCAAATTAAATGTACTCTTTTATTATAGCAATGAGTAAACAATTGAAAGATCTGAGAGATCAGGTTAGGGATAGATTATCATGAAGAAAAACATTATGTGATGTCTCTAAGAGTTAACACCAACTTGATAGAACATAATCAAATGTAACCACCAGACTGTAAACAAATAAGTGCAAAATAAATTGAATATATTCAGACAGACTCATACACTAGATCTTCTGTAATGATATTTAAATGGATCACTAAATGGATCAGTGATTTTTTAGCCAACCTAAGAGAAACTTAAATTGTTTTAACTGTTTTAACTTAGTATGACATTTTATATGATCACATACTCTGCTGCCATGGATAGTTTTAATAAATTCAATTAAATAATATAATTAATAGTCTGTGACTGTGACTTATGACCATTTAGTTATTTGCTGTGAAGTGGGATCTGTAATAAATAACCAAGACCATATTGTTCAAACATGCTTCATATTGCCTAAACCTTAAATATACCTGTTCTTGACATTTTCCTTTTCTAGCTGATGAACTCATCTAGTATTATGAAAAGTACAATAAAAAAGTTCTCACATAGGAACACCACTAATTCAAATTATAATGAACAGGACAGTTTAATTCACATATTCATGAACCCTAACCAAGTACTTAGTAGTTCCTTGTGAAGTAGAAGAGTATCAAGACATTCTACAAGAACAAAGATGGAATATCATTCAATGTTTGTACATTAATTTGGAACAATATGAAAAACTGTATAAAGAACCCACACTGGAATCAAACATAGAGACTCCAAAATCTATTTTCTTTTTAAACATTTTGTTAACTGAAACTATTTTTATAACCCAAGATAGTGAAGATGCTAAACAAACATCAAAATACCATAAAATTGCGAACACAGAAGGAATAGAAATACGGCAAGCATAAATTTTTGTAAAATTATAGAACTCAATTGGAAACTCGTTAAAGGTGGTAGTTTTGTCTATCTATCTAAACTATATGTGATTACATCTTTCTCCCAAACTGTATATTTCATCATAGGGTATATTTTTAAAGATATTTTTGGAAAAAATTGTGAGAATCCTGTTGTAGAACTGAACAGAAGGAAATCTCGCATTCTTTCTCTTTTGCCAATTTTGAATTCATTCTCTTCTTCCAATCCTGTGTTTTCTTTGGTCCTATTTCTACAAATGTAAAAAAACATGACTCTAAGGCAGTCAAATTGTTATCTATATCAGCTATTTTAAATTTTCAGGAGACATCAAAAAGCTACTACTTTTCTCTGTTTCTCTTTCCCACAGATACCTTTGGGACTCGTAACGAAAACTGATGAAAATAATGTGTAAATAACTACCGTATTTTTCGGAGTATAAGATGCACCAAAGAAACACCTGAGTTTTTGGGGAGGAAAATAGGGGGGGAAATCTGCCTACCAGATATTCATCTGGCTAGCGTCCTTAGTCT
>JANHFT010009048.1:0-12610 GCA_032467955.1 Pseudoxenodon macrops
ACTTGGCCAATAAAGAATTCTATTCTGTTCTATTCTATTCTATTCTATTCTATTCTATTCTATTCTATTCTATTCTATTCTATTCTATCCTTTGATTCTCTACCCCAAATAATCTTTGTTCTATGCTGAAAGATTCTACTTGCACTGTATTTTTCTCCAAACAGGTCTGCTCCAGCTTCTGATTTTTATTGATTTGTGCTTCCATGTTGACAAGAGAATGTTGATGGATTGATGGACCCTTTTCAAATGGTGGATTAATGTCATTACATTTAAAGCAGGGCTGTGTGATGGTCTGCACTTCAAAGGGAAAAGAAGTGCTCCTGTGACATGAGAGCCTCTGCCGATCAGGCTCCCCTTCCTTTTTTTTTTTTAACCTTTCGAATCAAGATCAGTTTGGCCCTAGTTATAGGGGTCTCTAGCCTTGGCAACTTTTAAGACTTGTAGACTTCAACTCCCAGAATCTCCCTGCCAGCCATGCTACCTGAAGAATTCTGGGAGTTGAAGTCCACAAGTATTACAGATTGGAGACCTAGTGGAGAAACCGGGGAAGTGCAGCTGACGATCTGTAGACCCGCAGCCCCCAATTCCGGAAAGGAGGCACCACACCGCCTCATCTGCAGGCTCTGGGCTGCTGGCATTGCAAAACGCTTCTCGTTTAGAAGCGACACCTCTTCAGCTCAGGACAGGGATCCCCAGCGGTCCCAGCCGCCTCCCTTCCAGGCTGGGGGCTTTTAACTTATCGCGATTCCCGCTCCGCGAGAGCCCGACGCTTCCCTCCCGCTCTCAACCCGCCTTTCCATCCCTCTGCAGCCACGGGAGACCCAGGAGGCGGGGCCAAGAACTCAGCAGCTCAAAAAGAAATACAAATCCCAGGTTCCCCGGTGGCAGAAGGACCTCCCCGAGCCCTTCTTTATCCCCGGTTGCTTCGGGTGGCGTTTTACCGCTCCCAGCGCCGCAAAGTCTCCCTTTCTTCCTCCTTTGTTCCCGTCCCGTCCGCCATGGCGTCCGTCCGCGCCCTGGGTTTTTCCTAGTTCCTCCCCGCAGGGTTCGCTGCACGATTGCGGCTCCCGGCGCTCCGTCCGTCCCTTGGGCTTCCTGTTTGCACCGAAGGGCGGAGGCACGAGCGACCGGAGCTGGCTCGGAATCCAAGAAGGGCTGGTTCTGCTCCGTCCATAGCGGCAGCTACGATCCTCAGCATTTTCGACTGAGCGCGCCCACAGCCCCGCTCCCGCCGTATTACGCGCTTAGCTAAGGCTGCCAGATGTGGGCTGCAAAAACCCGCACGACTAGATGGCAACGGGAGGGTTTTGGATGCCGTCTACGGTTCCAGGTTTAGGCCAGATGTGGCAGTTCTGAGGCAAAGCCACCGCTGTTTAACCGTGGGCTTTGCAATAAAGAAACCGGCGCTTGTGAATAAATCCAGAAATAACACCCATTCTCGAGTGATAGCTACGGGTAATTAAAGTTTGTTGAGGAAACATTACATGTTTCTCAATTAGAAATGGAAAACCTCTTTGCAGCTCCGAATATTTAATCTTCCAGAGTACCTGGGAAATTACGTTAAAAAAAACACCTCCAATTAAGGGAATTTCGTAAGAGAGAAAGAGGACTGACTTTATTGGACATACCATGAACCAAGAAAAAAAATACCATCGAATGGAGAATGAGGATACCTCTCTCATTAACTAAAATGAAAGGAGAAATTGCCATTAGTATCTTCCCAATTTTCCTTACAGGTGGCAGATTGGGTTGGGTGACTTTTCTTTTGTACCAATGATTAGTTGATATCCTAATTCTTAAAGAAGGTTCCTGTCTGAACAAATTAAATCTATGCTTCATGGATTATATTTACATAGCACCCACGAGATGTGGGGTAAAGTAAAGCTCCCTGTTTCGAAGACATCTGTGGTAAAATTGTTAATGGTTTCAGCTTGGTGAATTGCTAAATGTCAATTAACTACCGTAAATGACAAGTAGTAAAAGCAAACTGTCCTGTTCTCCAGCTCAAGAAAGGTGATATAGAATAATCACCTGATATAGATAATATAGATATAGATGATTGCAAGGTGCTATAGAAAGAATAAGGGACACAGTCTGAACACTTTTGTAACAAGGACTTTTTATTAAAGAAAAAAAAAGTAGTTTTTATAAATTGCAATTTTTGAATACTGAAAAAAATAAGTCAAGGCAGTACAGCAACCTGTATTAAGACATCATCCTGGCATAATTGAAGGAAGAACACAAGCTCCGTTTCTTTAAGTTCTAGAGAGGGTTGGAATGGCAATGCCTAATGCATAACTTGTTATAAATGTCAATTAAAACTAAGAATAGAATTATTTAAATACATATTTCTCTTTGGCAGCTAAAATGTTCAGTACATACTAGTTTTATCTTACAAGAGCATCTTTAAACAGAAAAAATATTAATTTCCACAGCTTCTTAGAAAAAAACTCAGTAAATCAAAGGAAGTGCAACTTCATAGTCTATTTCAAACTATCAGTAAATATGGTTGGGATGGTTCACTTACATATTTGCTTGATGCTAACTACTTGCTCAGATACCTAGTCTCAGACAAGTACGACAATTCAGTGTATGAGAAATTATGTCTCTGATTAAAAAAAGATAACTGGTAGCATTTAGAAAATCCAGGGAAGTTGAGGGAAAGAAGATTGTTTCTCTGCCCCCTGCCACTTCTAAACAGATTAAAGAGGAAAGTTTATAATAAAGTCTATAAAGCCAAAGTTATAGATGTTACATGGTCCTTTTAGAAATCTGTAACAATGAAAATACTTTCCTTTGCAGTGTACTTATCCAACTTGTGTTTACTAGAAATCCTTCATTACCTAAAGTAATAATTCCATTGTGTTTGTGCATCACTATTTATTCACATTTAGCACCATTACCCTTTAATTTAGGATACCTTAAATGTATCTCCTTCACTTCTTTTTGTACAAATATAAAAAAAACCAACAATTAAATACACTTCTCTGCTCATCAGTGAATGTGAATGGAGGGAGAGAGGAAAAGTGTCTGGATTAATTAATTTCCTGGACCACATCCACCCCGTTTAAGAATAGCAGCTATTTTCCAGGCAGCAATACACTGGGAAACCAGGATATCTTCTGGGAACATATCCAAGTCCTGAAGTTCACTGCTACCTTTTCCTTCAAGATATGGAATAAATGCTTCTTTTAGTCTGGAAAAAAAGGAAAAACAATAAACCCAAAACAATAAGATACTCTGCAAAACAGGATGTATTACACTTTAAAAACCAAAAGGATTGGGCTGCTCACACTCTTACCCCCACGTAGGACTGTACTCTTCTCCAACTTTAGCATGTTTCAATTTCAGCATGATCATTTCATGCAACTCTTGAAGGAATGGTTCCAGTCCTGACTGAGTAAGGAATGCTTTGAGAAGATGGATACTATCCACTGCGAGTTCTTCTTTATAGGCTGCATTGATCTCTCCAAAAGGATCCTGGATAAAAACATTATGAGGAAGAGATGGACAGAAATGGTTACGTGGGGAGGAGAGAGAAAACTGGCAAGAAATGTCTAGTGAGCACATCCGTATCCCACGTCCTTACCTTTTTCAAATGCAGCAGCTGTTCAGATTTATGACTAGAAAGGAGCTGCCACAATGAAATGGCATGCTTTAGCTGACATCGGCTCAGTGCCTAAAAGGAACAGGAACACACACACACACACACACAAACATGGAAGATCATTTAGGTAATTAAATAGAATATTAATATAAACTTTTCTGATAAATTTATTCTAGAAATCTTTTAATAATGAGAAGAGCGCTTGCCAAAAATTTTCATGTAAATTCTATGCAGCACAACACCAAACTCAATTCTTGTATGGAAACAGTTGACACTAAACCACAACACACATTCTGCACTAACCTCTCAACACTTTATAATTCAAAAGAACCTAGATTATACATTTTGGATTACATCTGTAGCACCACAGTATCTTGGCCCAGTCTAGGGCTATCCTGGGAATGGGTTTGTCTTGGTAATTATAACAATGGAAAGGGGTTTTTCTAAGGTGGCTATAACTATGTTCCAGCTGCTAAAGGCAGTAGTTTTCTAGGAACAAAGTAGTAGACTTTTTAAAAGGTAGGACCAATTAAAATACAGAAGCAGAAATATATATAATACAAAAAATTAGAGGTCAGGGTGCACAAAATATTTTGCTTTGAAATGTTTGAAATATTAATTTAGTGATATGTCCTATCTTGAAATTTGAAACTACTTCAATTGTGAAACAGTGCTTTCCTGAATCGTGTTTGAGTTTGGAACAGAATTTCAGACCATCCATATTTCAACCTTAAAAGCATTTCATCAATAATTGAAAATGATCTGTTTTGCACTCAAAAGCCCAACTTCGAACTTAAGATGGGTTGTTTAATGAAAATTCATATGTAAATTTTTTTGAAGTAAAATGTTCTGATACACACCCAAGCAAACATAGAGAAATATAAAATTGCCTGGTACGGAAACTCTTCCCTTTCTCACAATGACAGAACTCATGATTCAGCCCTTCTATTTAACATCTATACAAGGCTGCTGAGTCAGGCCATCTGCTGATTCAAGGTCAGGCATCATGAATACACTGGTGATACTCAGTTACGTCTCTTGTCCCTGGGCTGGTCAAGTGATGCTGCTAATATTGTGTGTGATTTTGATTCAAGAGGAACAAGCTCAGGTTCAATCCTACCAAGGCAAAGGAGTGTTTGGGCCTCTAATGTTTAGGATCTTCCATCTTCTGCCAAGAATGGGACTGTACAATCTTGGTCTGGTGTATAATTTGGAGCTCCTGGTCTCACAATTCTTCCTGGAGGAGCAGATGGCTAGGAGGGCCATCTTGGGTACTAGATGTATCTCTTCTTGGACTAGGAGGGTCCTTCTTACAACCATACTTTAGTTGCAAAGTTTGTAAGCCATAGTTGTATGATCTTATAACCTTACCTTGGTCACATCATAAAGAGATTACTGCAATGTCTCTACATGGAGTCGTACTCTTGTTTGTAAGCTATAGCTGGTTCTGACTGCAATGAGATAAATAGTGATGGGCAAGTATGCTATGCCCATGTAACACCCATGCTTTGTGAACTGCACTGGCCACCACTTGGCTTCCAGGTGCAATTTAAGATGATGGTTGTCACCTCAAAATCCTACATAGCATAGGGCCCATTTATCTGAGGAGCTTTCTGTCTCCCATGACAGGTGGCTCATTCCTGGGTCTGCCAGTTAAACAAACTCATCTAGCAGCACTTGGGAAGTAAGCCTTCTTTGTCAGGACACCACCCTCTGAAACAGCAACTCCCAAGAGATGTGTATGAATGCCACCTTGCCAACCTTTAAAAGAGCATTAAAAAACATGGTTCTTCTCCCTAGGCCTTAGGTTAGGGGCTTGGCGAGAGGGAGTGTTGGTTTTTGTCTCTGTTGGGGAAGGTTTTTTATCTCTACTGTTTCCTCTGATGATACATCTTTTGGGTTTTATTTTTTTATTTTATGTCCAGATATGTTAAGCCACTTATAGTTGTTATAATTGGTCAACCTAGATATTTGCCTAATAAATCCTAGAAAGTACTACTATAAGATGTGGTGATGGCCATTGGCTGCCAGTAGAAACAGTGGAATGTATTTCTTTTACTTACTAATTGCTTTTAAGGAGATAACCTGTTTGAAATGCACTTACTTGATCCATCGGGGATCTGTCTCTGCAGTTGTACTATGCTTTTCCTTTCCACCACCCAAATACTACCAAAGCACAGTCCAATTAAAAGGATAATTCTGTACTATAAACTCAAGAAGACCGATATTTACCACTCACAAACATGCTTAGAAACTTTCTTCGGTGATTAAAATAGTAGAGATTTAAACTAAGTGAGGAAAACGTCAGCTGCCTTTCTCAGTCTGAGCTATGCATACAGTATAGAGCCTCACCCTCACTGGCTTTTCTCTGTCATCTTGCAGAGATGAAAGGTGAGCCTCTGATCCCCTGCACTCACCTTCGTCACTGGAAGACTTATCTGATTGCTCATCTGCAGGACATTTCCCGTGTAATCAGTCAAAGTCATATGTGAGTCACCTCCAGTTGTAGCCAGGAATCCTAAAATAATTTCAGTGACCGAGAGTGCCTCACAGATGTCACTGTACGATACCAAGTCCCCTCTGATCATGCCCATTTTAGAAATTGAAAGGGAGCTCTGTAACATAAGGAGATAAGATCAACCAGCATTCATTCCTGGCACATTTTTCTACAAAGAAAAGGCACGTGCCATCTGGCACCTCTTCAGGGCCTGCAAGCAACTGCACACATATTTCAAGCAAGCTGCTGCTTTCACCATTGCTCAATCTCTAGACCAAAGGTTTTTTCCCCCCCTACAAAGTAATAACTAAAACTCCCGGGAATCTGTAACATTGGATAGATAAAATCACTTAAACTGAACAGTAAACACACACCTTCCTATAAGCAATGCGTATTGAGCACCCTGTGGTTTATAAACAAGTAAATAAGCACTAGATGGAATGGTTTGTGAGATTTGCTTGTCTTTTCGAAAACTCACCTGAGTTTCCAGCTTTGTCTTGATATTGCTGAACAGGTGCTCATAATTTTGGTCATATCTGTGTATCAGTGTGGGTATGCCCTATTAAGAAAGGGAACAAAAACATCTGCTTGGTCAGCAGTTCTTTGTAAGAGTATCTTCTGGACTAGCAGTTTGATCTCACAAGCTCCAGAACACTAACTAGTTACATCAAGTTTCTATGGTTCATCCCTTTAATAAAGGATATGTACCATATCCACCATAAAGGATATGGTGCATATCCTTTATTAAAAAAAGACACTCTTGTATTTCAGAAAGCTGTCCTTTAGACTTATTTGTTTGTTTTCTTGGTTTTGCTCTTGAATTTTCTTCTGTAAAGCAAAATTATAAACCTATATAATAACCTTTTTTAATCCTGATGTACCTTTCAGATTTGCTCCCTTTCGGGTTTGTCCTTTATTTTTTTCCAAGAAAATATGGTCACACTGCACGTACCTGCAATGCAATCTTGGGCTTCCCTTGTAGGAATCTACTGACAACTTGCTGCTCAATTTTTTCCAGGTCAAATTCCTGCAGGGCCTCTCCTCCTTTCTGCACGCTATACTGGCAGTTGGACAGAATGATTGGGATCAAATCCTTTTCAACTTCATAACTGATCATGTGCAGATCGGCCACTTCAGCAGGGCTGACAAAGTATCTGTGGAGAAGTAAGAAGGAAAAAGTAGAGAAAATCAACTGTGCTGTTTATTCAGCAGTATCTGTCAGCTGCAGGGAGAAGTAAGAATTGTGTACCTATTTTCATCCGCTGAATCCTTTGCTATGGTGTTGATGAAATCATTGTGCAACTGAATCAGGTAGCTGACCAAGGAGGTGGCACAAAGGCCTAGATCTCTCCGGCGAGGCAAAAGGATTTCAAATGGATCTTTCACAGTGCGGTCCATGCTGCAATAATCTTTAGGAAGTTTAATTTCACCTGCAGGGGAGAAGGAAACCAGAGGCACCCCATTTTACCATTGAATACTCCATTTTAGTTTTGGATAATGTCTGGCTTATATAATGATTTATAGCCATCACATGTGGCCCACCAGGTATTGTACAATTTCTTCAGCCCACCCACCCCTAAAGAGCTACAGCTTCTGCTTTATGGGCTAGAGTCTGTAGGCCAAAGATAATACAACATGGTGGTTTTTTCCCCTTTTGGTAGTATTGAGGAATCCCTTATTGCTGCAGTTTGGTTTGACTAATGAAGTAAGCTTGAGTCTCACCATTTGTTTCTATGGATAATCTGAGTTTGTTCCACACATCCAGAAATGTTTCCACTCTGCCTTTCATTTGTAACCTGACACCTAGAGGATGCAAGAAACATAGTAAAAACAGATGGAATATAGCCAAAACCTATTGCTTTCTGATTTTAAAAAATGAGATAATAAAAGGAACTTTGCTGCAGCAGGCTAGGTTCTATCCAGCACAAGATACCACACCATTCCTTGTGGCTATCAGTCACTTATTATTTAATCCCCGACAACCCCAATGACCCTACTAGCTCTGAGGCATCTAACTCAAATGTTTAATTTAGTTAGTATATTTTTCAGAAAGAGTTCTATAATCTTGGAAGATGCCTAACCATCACAATAGGAAGAAGTGAAATCCAAATAAGTCATTTATCCCTGGGCGTGATCTACTGGTAGCTCTTGATTTACAACCACAATTGGGACCAGAATCTTTGTCACTGAACAAAGTGGTCATTAAGTGACCTTTCACTCAATGACTGCAATCCCAGCTCTCACAGTTGCAGTCATTAAGCAACTATGCAAGTTGTTAAAGGGACAGAGTGCTAGATCTGCCTGCTGAAGGAGGGCAAGGAATTTCCCTCCATGAGTGGAAGGAAACTCCTGCAGAAACAAAGCTTGGGTCTTTAGAATCCGACCTTCATTTATATAGACTGCCACAGGATTCCTCCCACCACCACCTCTGTGCAGAAAGGAACTTCCGTGGTGGACTGCAGAAACGAAGCTTGGATCCTGAAGATCCAATGTGCGGAAGAGAACTGCTCTGGCTGGCTGCAGGAACAGAATTGGGATCTTCAGAATCTGAGCTTCATTTCTCCACCCTACCGGAGTTTGGGTTGCAAAGGGGAACTTGTTTGAGAGGTTGCAGAAATGGGGCTCAGATCCTCAATAGATAACCTCTGTTTTGGTAGCTCTTTGGAGGTACCGTTTTGGTAACTCCTCTGTGCTCTATGCACAGAGGAGAACTTCTTCATGGAGCTACAGACCTTTGAGATCTAACCTGTTTCTGCAGCCCTTCAGAAGAGTCCCCTTCCCTTTCAAGATAACTCCTCCAAAAAGCTGCAGAAGTGGAGACCTTCAGGAACTGCGCTCCAGTTTTGCAGCCCAAGGGAGGAGTTCCCCTCCTCTCAGCAGGCAGCCCTTTGGCTCTCATTTAATAACTAGTCCTAAGGGGAGGACTGCCAAATGGAGAGGAGAGATTTATGCACCTAGTTCCCACCCCGAATGAGAATTTTCAAAATACTAATTCTGTTAGATCTAGGTTGCATCAGTCCTGATGATGTAGTATCACAGAACAAATGAAGAAAAGACAAATTTAAATGATTTGTGCCAGGAACCAAGTTGATAAAAAAAATATGGGGCATCATTGGCCCAAAAGCCAGATTGTTTCCTTCCTTAAACCCTCAAAAGACCAGTTAGGTCAGCAGGGATGCTTCTGGCAGGGGAAGCTCTTTTTGTGAACCCAGCTCCTGGATGCCCTCAAGAGCTGTCTTCCATATAGAAGGAAGGAGGGAATGCTCAAGGTTGACTCAGCCTTCCATCGTTCCGATTATTAAGGGCAATATGCTGACTCTGTAAACCGCTTAGAGAAGGCTGTAAAGATTGTGAAGCGGCATATAAGTCTAAGTGCTATTGCTATTGTATCTGTATCAAAGCATCCCTTTTCTGCAAACAGAGGGAAGCTCAGAACAACTGGCTTTTTTGCATATAGAAATAATAATAATAACCTTTATTGTCATTGTACATCATATATACAACGCAATTGATTAAGAAAGTGGGTGTGATTGATCCCATCTTCCGTTCCTTTCCTCACTGAGGCTTGCAAATGCTTGCCAAGCACAGATTTTGCACAGATTAATACTCTCCAATTAGCTAAACACCTTTGTTTTCTAAATATGCTTGGTAGTTAAGTAAATACTTTAATGCTCTTATGCTTTGCTATCTAACCGGAGAGCAAGGGAAAATCTCACCTGAGGAAAAACTGCTGAGAAAATCTTCAATTGTGCGATGCTCAATTTCTGAGATGTTCTGAAATCTCTTCACCAAGTCTCTCTGCAGAGCAAGAATTTCTGGCAGAAATTTCACCTGCCTCAATTCAGCTTCCTAAAATTAGAGCAGAAAAGGTCAAATCAGAAAGCAGAAGCACAGTCTTTAGGAATGAATACAAGGTAACTGTCAAGAAAGAACATCATATATGCTTTACACATTCAGTTTGTATACGTTTAGTTTATATACACAAACATAAACATACATGAAATCTGGTTCTCTCAAAAGTAGGACAGTATTGGGGGCATGTGCTCCTCATTTTGCACATGGATACGATCAGCTATAAATCAATATTAATATTTACTTTCTGTTCTGAAAAATCCTCAAACTTATCCCTGAAGCTGGAAAAGTAGTATTGTTGACAATTACCCAATTATAAACAATTTAGAAAGGTGTGTGGTAATAAGTAGCTATTGCATCATCAACAAATGAAGTATTTCAGACATAAACTTGTTTGCTCTTATACTTCATCAAAACAAATACTGATTGTTCCTCTTTCTATCCTTATTCTACCTATGGGAAAGCAATCAGCTGGCAACCCATCCCTCCATCCCCTTCCTTTTAGATTGGAAATTCTTTTTAGCCAGAAGCTGCACATTGCACTTTAATGTGGTTGAGAACAAGTGAATTTAAAAACTTTCTGAACATAGAATAACAGGGCTGGAAGGAAATTTAGAGGTCCTCTAGTCCAACCTCCTGCTCAAGCAACTCTGCATGGGTTTGGACAGCATTAAGATGGGCACTGGAGAATCTGCAATGTTTATGAATAAATCTCTTGAGCAATAATTTTTATATTGATTCAACTTTCTTAATGTAATATTACTGATGTTGAAAGAGCTGGACCTAATAAGACATTTTCTTCCTTTCTTTCTCTCTTCCTTTCTTTCTTTCCTTTCTTTTATTTCTTTTTCTCCCTCTTTTTCTTTCTTTCTTTCTCTTTTCTTTTCTTTCTACTAAAAGGTAGTAACCAAGACTGCTGACTTATTTTCAACTGTACGCATGAGGCACACAACAGAGATTCACATGCAATTAATGTGTCATTTTTCCCCTCTTAATTGAAAACAAGGCAACAATAATTTCTCCCACCACCATACCCAGTTAAAAGAAATAATTCTGTGATTTAGTTTATTCCTGACCGTTCCTGCTACATGGGCAAAGCAACCGATTTCTGTGCAGTAAGCACTTGATCCAAAGGATGATCCAGAAAGCAGATGGATTAGCAACTAAATGATCAAGCAACCATGTATTTGCCCAGCCATTAAATTTCACTATTAATTTCACATGTGCAAGCATGATTTTTTTTTTTTAAAAGCTAGCCTGATCTAAATCTGACAGGACTTGGCAACTTCAAAGTTTAGAACAGATTTGGGTCTCTGGATGACAGCGCTATAGAAACTCCAGCACAGAGGTTCCTTATGTTGTAGCTGTGATGTTAATATTTCAAAGTTTCTGCACGGTTTGATGTAGCTCAGCTTTTGACAAGCAGCTGACAAAAGAATTTCTGCTCCTAGATCAAAGTGGTTATGTTAATACAGCTAAAGCAAAAAGAGAAGGCAGACACAGAGTTTTGTGTTGGACAATCAATTAGGACAAGCAGCTGACAATTAGATTCCAGCACTGCATATTTTCTGTTTCACAAATCCCATGACATGATCACTGGCAAAGATATTGGCACGCTCACCTTTTGCAAGAATTTCTGCAAGACGGGCACAGTATCCTTGCCACCTTTCTGTTGGACGATGTGAGCCAGGTGCTCAACTGAGATCCTCTTCTTGCAACTCCATATCCGAGAGGAGTGTATAGCACTGTCCTTAGGAAGACAGGGCAGGACGTCTGCAGGGTCCCCATAAATAATTTTCACTACAGGGTTGGAAGAAAGTCTTTCATCTTCACTGATTTGTTTATTCAAGTCCAGAAGTGCTTTATCCAAAAGCTGCTTAGAAAACATGGCACGTGTGTGAGAGGCATCATAAAAACAGAGTGCACAGAAACAACTTTTTTAAAGCAATATCAGAATCATAGCGTTCACCCAGGAATCTGTACAAGCTGTAATGATAACTTGAGTGACTGACCTTGGTTATTTCCTTAATTCAAATATACTGAGCTTTCAAAAGCCGAATGGTAATTTCTTAAAAGCTACAGTTCAAAAATGTGGTTTCGACATGTGTCTCATAGGTCTCCGTTCTGAATAAGAACTATATAAAAAGTCAGCTTTTCTACAATTCTGGAAAATCGAGCTAAGAAACTTAAAACCATGATAAGGTAGATATACTAAAGATGTTTCAATATCTGAGGGAACGTAGTCTGGAGTTGTTTTCCAAAGGGCAAACAGGCAGCGAAGATTGTAAAGTTTAGATGGCAGGAAGAGAGGTAAAAAAAAACCTCCTTCCTGGTATAGGGAGTACTCTACAGATATATAAATATATATGTAGTTATGGAGATAGTTGCTGTAGTCTAACAAAATTCTGTCTATAGGTGAAGAACAATAAAGGAAACTACTCAAAATTAACTCCATGTGCTGTTCTTGGTTCTTGGGGGCCTGTCACACAGGGGTGGGTTCTAAATTACCTCACTGCCAGTTCACTGCCTCTGTATGGGTGTGCCTGCGCCTCGCGGGCACGCTCATGCGCAGTAGAGTGTTAAAATTGAGAAGTAGGCCTTGATGCTTGTAATTGAGGGGAACAGACCATAAACAGAAAAAGCAGGCATCTCTT